>JAYRCH010000032.1:600000-788733 GCA_037179445.1 Phengaris alcon alcon
GCTATTCGCGAAAACTTTGAAGACGGACACTAAAGGTGAATCAATAGGTACAGGTATAGGTATAGGTAGGTGGTATCAATATTTAATATCCTGAGTGATTTTTTTAAAGAAAAATCGATTCCATTTACAAACGTTATTTCGGTGGCAACAGATAGAGCTCCTGCCATGGTCGGGCGATATCGTGGGTTTATAGGCCATCTTAAAAGAATTATACCAGAGGTAACTGCAATTCACTGTGTTATCCACCGATAACATCTAGTAGCGAAAAATTTGATTGATAGATTGCACCAATAGCTTCAATTTGTGATTAATGCAGTTAACAAAATTAGAAGCAATGCATTGAATACGCGCTTATTTGCACAATTGTGCGATGAAAATGATGAAAACTTCCAACGATTGCTGTTACAGACGCTACGTATTACGTGTTACGTACGCTGGTTGTCAAAAGGTGCATGTTTATCAAGATTTTATTCACTTTTTGACTCAGTTTTAGAATTTCTGGAAAGTAAAGATCCTGATTTAAAAAACGTACTCAACTTTGAAGCAGACATCGCGTATTTGACAGATTTGTTCAAAAAATGTTATGACCTCAACTTACAATTACAAGGGGACAGCCTTAATTTAATAAAAACAAAGAGTGTAATTTCAGCTTTTATTGCTAAATTGAAATTTATGAAGGAAAATATTGGTCGGTGCGAATTTTCACAGTTTTCAAACTTATCGCAGGTAGAATGCCTTGATGAAGATATTCAGACATACGTTCAACATTTGATTACCCTGCATGATGATTTTAAAATCAGATTTGAAGACATTCTGTCGATGGAAATACCACCATGGATCATAAATCTATTTGATGAAACGGAAGTGGAGAATGTAATATTACAAGAGGAGCTACTCGAGCTTAGCACTAATGAGGAGCTGAAAGTGACATTCAAATTGATACCCTCATCAAAAATTTTGGCTGCAGGCAGAAATACCTGAAAATATCCTGGACTGTGGGGAATCGCGTAAAAGCTTCTGATAGCGTTTCCCTCGTCATATCTCGTCGAAAAAAGTTTTAGTGCCGTTAAAAACTTATTAACAAAAAAAGGAACAGATTGAATATCACAGAACGGGGAGATTTGCGGTTATTCCTTACAAGACTCAAGCCAAATATTGATAATTTGCTGTCAATCTATCAAGTACATCCATCTCATTAAAATTATATATTTTTTGTAATTATCATTGTAGAAGTTACATTACGTTATAAATAAGTGTTAAATTTTAATTATATTACGACTGTTAAAACAATAATAATTATTAGTGAAATAATTTATATATTTGAATATATAGATATATGTATATCTACAACACAAGGAAATATACTATATTTCTTTTTACCACTCCGAATGGGACGTTTTCTAAATAAAATTTGTGAGAATTGATTCGTCCTTGTGCTGAGTCACTGTAGATTTCAAAAAAGTAAAGTTGGATGGAGTCACTTTTTCGATTGGCCAACTTTGCTTTTTTGACATCCACTCACAACACAATGAATTAAAATTTAATTGAAAATTTGTTTAGTCTACCTACTCTATTATAAAATAATTAACCCTATCAAGCAATCAATCCTATCTTTTTTTTTCGAAAACTGTTAATTCGTCGTTGAAACTCAGCCACAAGGCAAGTTTCCATATATAGATAGATCTAATCTTCACTTTTTTTTAGAGTTTTTGTAATTGGTAGTAATGTAGAATGAAGATGCAGGGGGTCCACCGGATCCAGCAAAATTTTGAAAGTGGTCTATGAAACAAAAAAGTCTGGGAACCACTACTTTAAACGATACATCTATATCTATCTATTTATCTATCTTCTATATCTTCTATACATATAATATATTTATTCGCCCGGTCGCCCGGTCGCCCGGTCGCCCCGTCGCCCGGTCGCCCGGTCGCCCCGTCGCCCGGTCGCCCCGTCGCCCGGTCGCCCCGTCGCCCGGTCGCCCGGTCGCCCGGTCGCCCCGTCGCCCGGTCGCCCGGTCGCCCCGTCAATCGTCATGGCTGAGCTGTGCTCGACGGCGCGATGGTATCGCGGTTCAGGCGCCACGTTTGTCCGCGCTAATCTCAAAATCTACTAAACGGATTTTGATGCAATTTGGTATGGTAGTAGTTTAGACTCTGGATTAACACAAATACTACTTTTTGTTGCGGAAAAATGTACGGTTCCCGTGATATTTGTTTGACTCAGGCGCCACGTTTGTACGCGCTAATCTCAGAAACTACTGAATGGATTTTGATGAAATTTGGTATGGTAGTAGTTAAGACTCTGGATTAACACAGGCTACTTTTTATTGCGGAAAAATTTACGATTTCCGTGATATTTGTTTTAGCACGTACGAAGTCAACGGCTTAACCGACTTGAATGCGGTTTTCACTAATGCGTTTTGGATTGTTCTACAAAAAATTTTGTGTTTGTTTCATTTCAATCGGTTTATAAATATAAAAGTTATGTCAGTCTAAAGAATAAAACATATATAATGCTATAGAATAACTGATTAGTTGAACTGGCTGAAACTTTACGTAGGTATTACCTAATTATATGTTATTATTTTTATAGTATATTATTAATACCGGGAGTAATAAGTGAGAAGTTCTATTATGGTCGTAGCGCTAACTCATGTTAAGCAACGCCGGTCATGGATACAACTAGGATGGGTGCCCACAATCACAAATAATTTTTAAGATCAAAGTCTAAGTATACGCCTAATAAGTATACGTCTAAGTATACGCCTAATACCTACTAACGTTTTCCTATTGAAGAGATTTTCGAAACCATTAAACACAACGACGAACATATCCTTACTTATTATAAACACGTATTTTTCATTTTCATTTCATTTTCAACACATTCATACATCCATACACAAAAGTTTTATGTATGGATGTTAGTTGCTCTTTCACTAAATGACAGCTGAACGGATTTTAATGAAATTTGATATGGTTATAGATTAGTCTCTGGATTAACACAATATAGGCTACACTCCCCGAAGATTTCTTTTCGCGTACGAAGTCGCGGCTAACATCTGAACTATACTAATACATATTATAAAGAGATAAAGCTAATATTATAAAGAGGTAAAGTTTGTTTCTTTGTGACTTTGTGACTTACGGAGATTGTAAGGGGTAATCTCTGGATCTACTTCAAATAATTTTAAAATTCTTTTACCAATAGAAAGCCACGTTATTTGTGAGTCATAGGGTATAATATATTAAATATTATTTTAAATTTAAATTTTATAGTTTTGCAAAATAAATCGAGAAAAAAAACGAGCAAACGAAATCGTTTTTGAGAAACGATGAGAGATGACAGATGAAATCAATAGAGCATTTGCCCGCGGCTTCGCCCGCGTGAAATTGGGTGTTAAACGATATCTTTATAATAATTTAAAACGTTCGTACGTACGTATTATATATAGTGTATTATTTTATATTATATTTTATTATTGAAAAACGCTAAAATCCGTAACAGCCATTACTTTACGTACTCAATTCCTACGAAATTTCATGCGAATATGTCCAAGGAATAAATAATTTCATACAAACTTTTATCCCCTATTTTACCACCTCGGAGGGTTGAATTTTGAGAAATCCTTCCTTATTGGATGCTTTCGTCAAATGAGAAATATGGCACACTTTTATGAAAGTTTAAAGAGATAAGGCTGGGACTATATGATCCGGAATCCGGAAGGCCGGAGAAAATTCAGACGCTAAAATTAGAACTCTGCGTTAATACAATAGAGCTGGAAATCGAACACACAAGTGTCGAGTCAAATGTCAATGTCATATATTATGACAGTTCGACACTCAAGACTTTGATTTTCGGATTAGTTTAGCTTGCAGATTAGCGCAGAGTTCTGTTATCAATGCTCGGAATTACCCCGGCCTACCGGATTCCGGATAATACAGTCCCAGCCTACGGTCGTGTTAGCTAGCGTGGGCGGGTCAATACGCACACTTTCCACATTTCTCTAAAATTTACTATAAATTTAAGTCCTCCGCTGAGTCTGTCTGTCTGTATGTTCGCGATAATTTCAAAAACTACTGAAAAGATTTTCATGCAGTTTAAATTTACCGACAGAGTGTTCCTTAGGAAAGTTCAGGTCGATAATAATAATTAGTTAATGGTTTTCTAGAAATTGTTTGATTTATGACGATAACTGTTAAAGGTGTCGAAAATAACTCCCCTTTTAAATTCGGCTAGATTTTAACTATTTCTTTACTCAACCATCATTATTTTGAAGTCGGTACCAGCCCGAACAATATCCTGATAAAACAATATTTTATAGAACTTACATTTAAGGTGGCTGGTACCTACCGACTTCAAAATTATGAAGATTGAGTAGATAAATAGTTAAAATTCTAGCCGAATTTAAAAGGGGAATTATTTAGAAAATAAGATTTATTTAATACTTTTTTGTACATTTTGACTTTAGAAGTCGGTTTAATTTTAAAAATAATAGTTTTTCTCTTCTTAGTTATATTATTATTAACACATTTTAAGAAATATATAAATAGGTACAAACAAGCCTCCACTATTCTCACTCTCTCGGCAAAGGTTTCATAGGTATATTTTTTTCAACTCATATTATGTGCGCCATTTTACGCATTTCTATTGAAAACTGTCAAAATGGATGTTTTCTTATATGATGAAGTCAGATGAATCATGTAGCCATTTTACCATTTCGATTTTTGTATGGAAAAAAATATATTTAAACTAATACGTAACATCTAAAGTGTACTTTTTAGGCCCCCAGATTTCAAGTTAGGCCAAATTTACTGACCCGTAATTTTAGTATTTATCAGGAGTTACGAATAGATAAATATTTGATTTGGGATTGATTAATAATTTCTTCCGTATTTCTATGTTTAATGGTCATGTGAGTTCGAGTGGTGTAACAGTTGATAATAAATGAAACATTCTTTACCCTCTCTACCCGCGCGGGGAATGTTTTCAGTCCGTCTCGGAAGACAAAAACATTGTGTATTCCTACACAAATGTGTATAGCCACGCCCCAATGTTTGGATGTTTTGTGTAATGTTTCGAAAAAAACACGCGCAGGAGACGCGCCTTAATTTCGACTCTGTTATGTCATTCCGATTGGCAGATTGTATGCCTGTGTATAATTTTTCTTTTGTTCGAAAATTCGGTATGCGGTGGGTTCGAATTCCGGTCAGATTTTTTTTAATGATTATTTTTATTTATTTAAATTTCTCAGAACTCTGAGCAAAGCTCGGTTACCCAGGTACATAATACCTATGATATGATTTGCGAGAACCGTTAAAATAGGTAGTGTGTAGAACTTAGTGGTTTATCCCTTTCTATTGTATCAAACACTATGAAATAGAATCGTGTGCGACCTCGACCAAAAGCAAGTTGGTTCCGTAGCTTTAAGGGTCAACTCACACCAAGACGAGACGCGAGTCGCGACTTTGTACATTTGAAATTCCTTATTCAAAATACAAAAAGATGCACGATAATGAAACAATTTACAAGCAGCGCGGTGGAGCTCCGAATTCGAACTCTTGCAATGAAACGTGTATCTTTTCGTGTAGTCCATAAAGTTCAATTTTAAAGGCTATCTCAAAAATGCGCGCCGCGTCTGGTCTCATTGTGAAATGACGCTAATTCTACCCAATATAATTTGCTTACGTATCCTACAAAGTATGACGTTTACTTCTGAAGCAACGACAAACTACAAATGAAGGGTACAGGCAAAGAACAGGAAATGTCACAATTTTCAATATTTTTTTGGTATTTAATGGAAACATAAATAATAGAAAATCTTTGTCTATGATATTTGGGTATGGATTTCAAAAAAACGAACAGATTGCGCCAAAAGCGCGGAATTGCATGGTTCGATCTCATTAAAATAATAAACTTCTAAGCTTTCAATTGTCATTTTCTCAAAATCAATTCATTAGGACATACCCTCTTCTTTGCCTGTACCCTTCATATTGTAGCATTCACTAAGGAGTCCTTAAATCGCAGAATTTTTTCCTAAAATGTCTTTGCTTAATCAATTTCCTTAAACAAGTAATTATGCATTTTATATTATAGGCTTAGTTGTAGGTATGTTTTTGGTTTAACATCAAAGCTAGTTAGACCGTATGCGGTTTCCGTATTCATGACGGAACACCAAAATCTCCACCTATCTCGAAATAAAAAATAATAAGATAATAATATCTATGGACTCTTGGCACCAATCACACCAGGTCAATCTGATCCCGTGCTAAGTATCCGAAGAACTCGTGCTAAGTATTCGACGATATAGAAATGCTCGTAAGTGTTTATGGAGCATCCCGAGCAGGTATTGCAGCTAAGGACATAACAATAGTTCTTCACGCTCGCGGGTCCCTGACGCCGCCGCGCGCCGGCCGCCGCGCAGGTAGCGCTCGAACAATAACGTGCTACCTGCGGGCTGCGACAGGTGAGCCGCCCACACGCCCAATGGTCACGTCGTGCTTCGTGCTTGATACTCAATAGGTACTATTGTTCCCTAAAGTATTTCCCCCATGTGACGAAAGACGGCGCCACAGCTCAAGAAAGTAGGGACCACGATGTTTCACAATGATTAATAAGTATTCGGTTCCGCCTTGAGTTGGGTGCAGGTGCAGGGCAGAGGGCGGCACGCACCGACCCGCTGATGTTGTCCACAGGGCACAGGGCTTGTTTACCGGCAAGTTCCATCCCGGCGCCGCGATATCGCCCGCGCTCCCCGCGTCCCCCGCGTAGCACTTGATATACCGCGCCGCGCGCCCCAGACGACACAGTTCGCCCGGCTCCTCTCGCGACAACACCCAGCCAACCAACATGAAGTCTTTCCTCTTGATCGCCGCCTGCCTCGCTCTGGTATGTATATATTTTAATTGTAACTTATTTATTTTAGTTGTAAATGTTTAATAAGAGTAAGATTTTAAGAAACCCATCACATGGAATCCATTTTGTCGTACATCGGGATAGAAGATACATTATATAATTTTTTAAATTTAGATCAGTTCAGTGGCTTAAGGCTTTAACGTTAAAGAACATCAATAAATATAATATATATTACCTACCA
The DNA here is from genome assembly GCA_037179445.1 of Phengaris alcon alcon. Taxonomy (NCBI): domain Eukaryota; kingdom Metazoa; phylum Arthropoda; class Insecta; order Lepidoptera; family Lycaenidae; genus Phengaris; species Phengaris alcon. The sequence continues at coordinate 607,094 of JAYRCH010000032.1, forward strand.
ATTATTACTAGCTAAGCTATCACCCTTCCTTCTAATCTTCCATATATTTTATGTAGGATTAATCTTATGATATGAGTGTAGTGGTATTGTTGAGTGGTCTGTGTGTTTCAGGCGTCCGCCCGGCTCGTGCGCCGTGACGCTCCCACCGTCCTTCAGGACATCGAGAAGCACGCCAGCGAGTTCCAGAAGACATTCAGCGACCAGATCAACGCTCTCGCCAACTCCAAGAACACGCAGGAGTTCCAGAAGGCGCTGAAGGAGGGCTCCGATACCGTGTTGCAGCAGGTCTCCGCATTCTCCGCCAGCCTGCAGAGCGCGGTGAGTCGCCTCGCCCCCCACGCACACGCGACCCGCTATCGTTCGGGTCACGCGGCTGGTCATGGCCGGTGAAATTCGCGATAGTCGCGGGCTGTGTCACCGATAACGTCCGATACTCGCTTATTTGAATTTGTTTTCTTCTCAGCTGTCCGACGCCAATGGCAAAGCCAAGGAGGCGCTGGAATCGACCCGCAACAACCTGCAGCGCACTGTGGAGGAGCTGCGCCGCGCGCACCCCGAGGTCGAGCAGCAGGCCACCGCGCTGCGCGACAAGCTGCAGACCGCCGTGCAACAGGCCGCGCAGGTACACCACATTAAAACACATGGAATCACTGTATAATTTATTAAGCTCAAAAAATTATATATTTAGTTAATGCGTGTATAGCAAATTACTTTTGTAATAAGGTAAAAAACTCAAATTACTTTTGTTAGAAAACAATAAATGCGCGGTAATGTAAGATAACCCACCAGTCACGTAGAGCTGATCATCATTTCTCGTTTCCAGGAGACACAGAAGTTAGCTAAGGAAGTGGCATCCAACTTAGAGGAGACCAACCAGAAGTTGGCCCCTCAGATCAAACAGGCATACGACGAGTTCGTCAAGCAGGCCGAAGAGGTCCAGAAGAAGTTGCACGAAGTCGCCACCAAGCATTAAGCCCCATCCGTACCGTTTAATATAATAAAGCGACTACTCCTATCGACATATAAACAAGTGGTTTCATTTCACCTCCAGACTCCAGCTAATTTGCACCTTAAAGCCAAGGTCAAGCTAGGTCTCCCCCGGGGCAACGTTTTGGAACCGTTTTCTTTTCTCATATGTGAAGATAAGTTGATTACTGACCACCAATAGTTTCTATTTAAATATAAACAGAAGTTATCAATCAATGAATCCTTTATTGCAAGAATGTGGTATACATAAGGTCTTAAAAATATTATAATAGCTAGGATTCAACATTCTGCCATCACAATGGCGCGCAAAATATCCTTAACGTGCAAGGTGTTAGGTGTGTGAAGTTAACATTTATAAATTTAAGCAACATATTGGAATTAAATTAAATATAGGAATACTAATAATTTAGGAACACCAATAATTATTAATCATAACAAATTAAAGAATAATTAAATAAATCACATAATTTTATTATTAGCCATAGAAATTAAATAAAGATATATCACAGCCCTTAAGAATTATTAAAAAAAGGGCATAACACAAAAAAAAGTTGTGTCAAGTGTCAAGTTAGAGCTAAACGTGGTCTTTACGTTGCATTATTTAAGCAAACATGTGCACCAAATTTTGTTGTGCATTCCGAAACATGGTTTACAAAATATATTACAGATGCAACATAAGTTCTACGAGTGATTAACATTATACAAGGATTCGTCCCGTAACCCGTTGACCTCATTAACACGAGGAGCATACTTTAAAGGTATTTATTTGAATATAATTTATTTAAAGAAATTATAATATGATTATCTTATACTAAACATTTTTATTATTTTTAGCACCCCAAAAGGTGGATATTTTAGTATCCTATATTTTAATGTGTTATAATGTGAAATATCATACTCTAAACTATCTTTATTTTTATTTTCGGCACCCAAAAGGTGATGAAATGACGTTTTAACAGAGAAAGGAGGAAGATTGTCACGAGTATCAATATAAAATGTAAGATATAGCTCAACATGTCATCATATCAATAAAATCATAATAGTGTTCATAATCATCATAAAATCAAATAAATTCATTAGTAAAATATCAAGTCAAAATTCGTTGCATATTATTGTTTGCAAATGATACCTTTGTTATGCAACTATTATTAGGTATATACAATATCATAACACAAGAAAATTACGATGAAGAATAAAGAAAAAAATATGTAATAAAAAATGCTGCTCGTTCGTAAATTATGCATTGGTTTAATTACTAACTGCTAAATTTTGCAGCAGGCAGCTATCTTAGGTAATATTACTCTAGTAAACCCTCAGGTAAATACAAATTTAAACATTTTGAGTAACCCTCGAATTGTCCTCGATAAGCAGTAAGCGAGTTGATGATGATGAATTATTGTAGCTAAGAACACTCCCGATCATATTAGCTTTCAAAAAAACTATATCAAAATCGTTTCATCCGTTTGGGAAGGAGGAACATAAAGTAATATTTTTAAGCATAATATATTTATTTAATCAAAGTATATACCATTGCTATCTATGCACTTTTGTCATCTCATATATAGTTCGTTGGTTCCTTTACTAAAAAAAACATTCGGACAGGAATCAATAAAATGTTTGAAGGCGCTTTGGACTGACCCCCCCCCCCCCCCCTGAGTTGAAATTTTTCCCTTGCAAGAAGTTATCCAAATTTCGAAAAAAATGGTAATCTGTTGGTGCAAGGTCCGGGGAGTACGGTGGATGTCTTAAACATTCCAATTGAAGCTCTTCTAATTTGGTAGCCGACTGTTGTGCAGTGTGTGGTATAGCGTTGTCCTGAAGCAGCAGTGGCCTAGACCGAATGACCAAGCTCGGTTATTTATCAGGTAGCTTTTCCATCATGATTTGCTGTTGCTGGCAATAGACATCTTCGTAATCGTCAGGCCAGATTTAAGAAAGCTGTAGTGAACGACACCGGCACTTGTCCACCAAACGATCACAAGTAACTTTTTTTGAGTCAATTTTCGCTTGAGGCAGGCTATGGCTGGTTCGCCAGGGTTCAACCATTGCAATGAGTGTTTCCGATTATCGTACAGGATCCACTTTTCATCACAGGTAATGATTCGATTTAAAATCCCTTAATTAGTGTGCCGGTTGAGTAATGTAACGCAGCAGTCGACACGCGTTTGTCAGTTTGCTGCACTCAATTAATGAGGTACCCACCTTTCAAACTTTTTCAGCTTCCCAATTTGCTGTGGTAGTCCCAAAGTGGATTAAAACAATTTTATCACTAACACCGCAGCTAACTCGGACGTGGTTTGCGATGGATCCGCTTCCTTCAATTGCCTTCAATTCTTCATTATCAACTTTGGTCTCCGGCCGTCCACGGGGCTTGTTCTGCAGGTCGAAATTTCCAGAACGAAAACGGAACCAAAAACGCACAAAGTTTTCTTTTGCGACTCCGCCGCCATACACATCATTAATCCTTCAAGCCGTTTCTGCAGCACTGGTGCCACGGTGGAACTCGTACTTGAAAATAGTATGATATTTCAAGTTTTCCATTTTGTAAACAGAGTGACGCAAAGAAAAAACCAAAAGAGGAAAAAAAATGAATTACGGTTTTCGAAACACAAATGCATGAGTATATATGCATGAGCGGTATAAATTTTAAAATTGGAATTCCTAACCAAAGAAGTAATATTTGAGATCAAAGTGGCCAGTACGACAAAATGCCAATTACGTATGTAAGAACCAATTAGGAAGGTGTTGTAAGTAGATTTCAGTATGAAACAAAGCGCGACATTTTGCGAGGTGAGGGGGTGTCTGACTCCGCCCACTCCGCCACTCTACCGGTCAATAGCAAAACTATGTACTTCGTTCTTTATCGACCTTACTTAGTAATTTTGCTATCTCACACTAGATGGCACTAAACGCCAGATTACATCTTGGTCGACAGGGGCGTAAAAATTACTAAAATAAATTTTGTGTTCCATATGCTCCAGCAAACTATTGGTCTCATTATGTGATCATCAATAAATATAATAAGCATTGTGTTCTCTTTCAATCCTTTAAATACAATCTGGGAATATTGTTGATGCTCATTAGTCGCTACTACTATGCAGAGAGGATGCGTTTTGTTCGTAGTGCCAACTGTCAGTACCAGAAATCCTAGCCATAAGTAAAAATGCTCAGCGTAAACTTACGAAATAACTATTTAGTTATCTGTGTTTTACTTATGGATTTTCAACATGCTTTGAGGTATCGAGGAGTTGTCTAAGGTAGTATTATAAGTAGTTAGCTAACAACCGTTTATTACATTTTTAACCTAATAAGGTCACCTATAGAGTAGGTATAAATAGTTTTTGGTTAAAACTTACAAAAATTAGACAATTATGTATGGTGAGCACCGCACTGCTTGTGATCAGACTAGCAATTAAACTAACTGCGCCCACGCCGCCTCAGTCCTCACATCACTTTGTCTGGCGCAGCACGGCAAAGAAAGTGTACGATGACTTGATTATCTGGAAATGGTCTGCGATCAGTTGACACTTCAACGTGAAGTCGAATCACTGCCTAAGATTTTAGATGCCAAAAACTACACAACACTTGACTATAACATTCACCATAATTTTGGATAATATGCGAAACCACCGGGAGTAAGGCGTCCGCGCCGGCACCGGCGAGGTGCTGATGGTTTTACATTTCGGTCGTACCTTGACGTAGGTCTCCAGGGAGAGCAGCACGACGCCGGCGGCGGCGGGGCTGAGCTCGCGGCCAACGCGCAGCAACAGCAATAGCAGTAGCCGCCGCGGGCGCGCTGATAGACCCACCCAGCGCATCGAGTACGCCGCGCCCGCCACCAGCCCGCTCTACGCACACCACACTCATATAGTACTGTGATTATTATATAATTTACACAGAATTATATTTGCCTGTTGCATATTAATGTACTTATGAAAAGTATGTAATATAATTGGTATTTCCACATCAACTTAATAGTAATATGCAAGAAACAAGGCAAGGAGCATTCAAAATTGACATAACACATACTTTTACTTCCAAAAAAGGAAGCAGTTATACGTTCGGTTGTATTTTTTTTTGTATGTTCAACGATTACTCCGCCGTCTGTAGACTGATTTTTAAAATTTTTTTTTTTGATGCAAAGGGTATTATCCCAAATTGGTCTTTTTGATATCAAAGTGGTGACCTGATGATGGGATCCATAAGGAATCGAGGGAATTCCTCGAAATTTATATGGACACATATAGTGATTTCAACTTTTTCTGAAGTAGTACGTACTTTTTGATAGCATATGCTACTAGAAGTAGCATATGCTATTAACAAAGTAAGCTTTTCTCCAAGCTGGATCCAAAAGTACTGAACAGAACTCCTGAGTCCTTATAGATACATGTTTGGGGATCCCGGTATTGTTAAAAGAACTGCAAGCATATGCTAACATACCACTTACAGTAATCAGCATCATCATCACCACTATCTTCACACGAAACACCAACATATTATGATGACATAGGTACTCAGTACTCATAAGAGGTTTGTGCACCGATATGAATGTCTTTGAAATTTTGCTATTGCCAAAATTATATTCGTGATCATCACTATAATATGGACGCAAATAAGCAATAATGTGTTAACCTACCTGACTGACATTTTGGGCAAATAGTGTTTTAAAATTATTAACTATTTCTAAACGTTTTGTTTTGAAGATTCGAATTTTAGGGTTATATATGTTTTGTCATAATTCACGGATACGTATAACCTAAAACTTTCTTTATTTCCCACAAATTATCTCAGAAAATCGACAAAATAGATTATAGTAAAATGAACTACAACAGATACCAATGACCAAAATGATTTATGTTACTTAAGTCATTATTGTTAAAATAAAGATAAAGTATACCAATTTATTTATAATCAATGTAAGTACCTTAACTATTATTGAAAAATGGTGTAAAATATTGTACACCTTTTTAATTTTGCCAATTATATGACTTAGAGTAATACTGATAAATGTAAAATTTAAGAGTTAACATTTTTCTGAAAATAAAAAATATGTTTTATTAAGAAAAAATTTACTATTATTATCCACTTGTTTACTTAAATGAATAAGCAGTCTTGACATTACTTGAGGAACATATTAGGTACTTAAAGGAGCTAATTTAAATTAATATATATTATATATAAAAATCTTAAATTAAAGTACCTAATCAATATATTCAACATGACAATAGTAAACTCAACAACAACATAGGAGGTACTTAATAACTAATTTAAATCTTTAACAGTCTTTAGCATTGCAAAAGTTTATCCCAAAGTAATTATATTTATCAACTTGATATTATAATGAACTGAGCAAAATATTAAATTACTACTTAATATTATAAATAATCACTGTAATCTTAAACAGTTTTCCCGCACAAAAAGTCTTTTATAAACCAAAGTGATCACTTTTATTTAATGTTTTTTTTATCTCAAACTTTATTTTTTTAAACAGGATTAAACATAACAAAATCTTTAGCTTCAGACTAAATGTAGATTAAAATCAACATAGTAAAAATCTCTATTCTTACATTAATTGAGATCAAAATACAATAACGAATAAAATGTACTACAAAAATCAATAAAAATAAATAGCTTTGCAAGCTACGTAGTAAAATATTATTAAAAAACAACTAATCTTGATCCTCATCCATTTCAATTTCTTCTATATCAAAATCAATTGTGGAACCAAAACCTTCGATATCGTCAACGAATGTACCAGATTTGACGGATTTCAAAAAATTATAAAATGGCTTTGCATCAATCGGTATTAGTTTCAATATTTCTTTCAAATCTTTTATTTTGGCGTCAGATGACTCTCGTCCTTCAGTATACAATTCAGGTAAAACAATTCCAAAGTTAACCTTCTTTTTACGTCCCTTGCCACCTTTACCAATATCAACAATTTTGGGCTCATCAGTGAGACTGTATTTCATATAAAGTGTAGTGGGTGTGTCCTTTTTTAAGTAAATTTCGAAAGTCTTGAGCCATGAAATTTTATTTTTATCACTGTCGGATTTTCTATTAGTTATTTGATTTTGAATTGGTGCAATTGAAAGAAAATCACTCTTCGTCATTCTAATTACTTGAAATGTATTCTTTCTTCTGCAATTTTTCATAACCTCTATTAAATCGTCAGCAGTATAAAGGCGGTTATGTGTCTTCAAAAAACATTCAACATCCCCGAATTCTGAGTCATTGAGCAGATATGTATGTCTTGGTTGTAAAAAACGAATCGTTATTTCTTATAAAGTTCGGTGATTTTGAAGGATATGGAGAAGAATCAAGATCATTTTTATACTGCGGTTCTGACCTCCACAAAAATCAGACCACAAAATTAAGCTTTTAATGCCAGGTTTTAAGGTCTGATTGGCAAATTTTCGTAAACAAGATCCAACTTCCTGTGTCCTGATCCACGACCCGCTTCATGTTCTAGCCATATATGAAAAAAACCTTGATCGGTGCTCCCACAGTGTATTCCTAAGTTGTAGAGATTCAGTTGCCTTTTATAATAAACAACATTCGTTGGAAGTTTTGGCAGACTGTGAGTTTTTTCCAAATCAAACGTTAAAGTTTCTAGGAACTCATCTGTTTTAGCTTGTAATAAATCTGTTTTCATTTGCTTTCTCAATGCAAGAGCGTGATCTAAATGCTGTTTGTGTTGAGTTTCCAACATATATTTTTGTTCACCACTTCCTCCAGAAATCAGTGCCTTGTAAACATCGCAACGTAAACAGATGTCTTTTTGTGGCTTTTTAATTTTGAGGTTAAAATCATTCATAAAACATTGCCTAAATCTAGAAAAACTTACTGGATCGTTTCGAGTTTCTGCATAGCAATCACACAGAAATGGGAGATTTAAATTTGGTGCTAAATAGTTAGCGGTTGAATTTTGTCTAGAATAATGTGAGGAATATCTAGGTAAACTGTTAATAAAGTCCCTCATATCTTGTAATTTGTCACCTGTTATTGAGTTTTTTCCTGCAACACTAAGTCCTCTTTTGTCATTCACTAGATCATTATTCCTTTTCTTCATTAATGCACTATCTATCCTAGATTGACTTATTCCTAAAGTGTTTAGAAAAGTTTTTTTGCATATGAAAACATTCTGTAATTCATATGTTCTGGTAAATGTTCTTCTAGATTCTAAAGAGTATGACCTATTTTTTAATTTTTCTTTTACATAACCTTGTAAGAGCGCACAACGTGCCTCATGAGTGCCAGCTCGCCAAAATTTTTCAAATTCTGCCTTTCGTTTTTCTATACTTAGTTTTTCTGTACATTTTTTTGGGCATTTACAATCAAAATTACACCCAGCAAAGTTTTTACATTTAACTTTCTTTCCAGACTCACTTACATAATCTTGATATGTGTTTACTCTTTTTTTTTAATCTCTCTATTTTGATCTTTTACTTTCCTTTTCCGTCCTTTTTTTGGTCTTCGTTTAAGACAACTTGGTTTGATGACAAAGCTATATAATTAACGTCATTTAAAATTTCGAAGTTTTGTTCAGTTACTATGCAAGCAGTCGAATTATTTTCTGTTTCCAAATCTAATAAGGCAGGGGCCTCTTCAAGAGTATTACTTATAGCAGATGACGCTTCAATTGAACCATGTGGGAGGTTTCCATCTGAGTTTCGAGGGCTGCAGACATGTGTATTATAATTCACTGAAATTGGAGACGTAGGTTCTACGCTTTTCAACGCAAAATAATGATTTTCTTTTCTTACTGAATCGGGTGACTGCACTGCTTCAGTTGAATTCTGAGGCACAATTTCAACAAAATTGTTTGTAGGCTTAGGATCCGGTACATTATTATCCGTCAAAGAGACTTCTTGAATATTAATGTCACTCATCTTGTTTGTTAAGCTCAAAGAGCAATTTTTTTTCCATATCTAAAATTACCGAAGGAGGATGATGAACCATTACTGTAACAATTTCCGGAGATCCAAAAGTATGTTCGTTGACACGAATTTGATTAGTCATAGTATTTTCTACTGGTATTGATGCTTCAACTGTCTTAGTTAAAATTTGAGGCACAATTTCGTCAGAATTGTCTATAGATTTAGGATTAGGTACATCATTATCCGTAAAAGAGACTTGAATATTATTGTTACTGTTTGTTATGTCCAAAAAACAATCTGTTAGAAAAGAATCTGGTATTTCATACATGTGATCTGCATCAAAACTTTGATTTGAAATAGATCGAATGACCACATTAAGCTCTTCATCATTAATATTTGGCACCATTATTAGAGGAACATCAGTTTGAGAAAATTCTGTAGTTTTTTCTTCAGGGCATACAATAATATTGTTTACTTTATCCCTCGTAAGCGAAATCTGAGAACAAAGACAACTCACTTTTGAATCAGCTACTTAAATTATGACAGTATAAAATGATGTAAATTGAAATTATTAAAAAAACAAACATACCTCATCTTCAGAATCATTTAAAAGATAGGAATGTTCAAGTCTCCTGGCTCTTTTTCTTTGCGCTGACATCTGAAAAAAGTCTTAATTTAGTTGTACTGACAAGAGTTTGTATTAATAATTTAAATGCAATTAGTTAATTAATTCATTTCGATATTTTGCTCAAGATTATTTTAATATTTTTTCAACTTACATTATAATATTTTAATAAAATTTATTTAAAACATAATAAAATTTAACTTTTTAATTAACTTAATTTATTTGGTGAGTATTTCTATAAATTCTAAAATATTTTAGTAAGTTGATTCCCTTCTGGATTAAAATAATATTATGTATGTTCCTTTAGATATTACAAAAGACAAAACTTCTTTTATAACGTTAACGTAAGAGTAATCAATTGTTTATATTAATTTACTTGATTATAACCTATTATATAATATTTGATTGCCCATGTAAATTTAAAATGTTAAGAAGTACTTATTTTTTTTAATAAAAAATATTTTGTTTTTTTTGTTCATATAATCGTGCATGTTATTTTTGAAAAAATTAAATATTCCTTATTATATGAACTTAAAACTATACAAAAAATCTTTGTTTAATTTATTTACAATATCGTTTTACGTCATTTAAAACAAACACTTTTAATCGTTAATCATAACAAGCAGAATATCATTTAACAATAAGAAGTTATGGAACTTGACACTATGAATTAATAGCATGTTACATGTATAAAACATTTTTCAATAACGTGTCAACTGATATTTCTACTTCATTACCTAATTTTGATGGTTTTTAAGTAAGAACACACATTTATTTCAATTAAAATTGTAATCTCTATTGCTACATGCCCATTATTTATATGCTTTGAAATCTGTACGTATTGTTAAATCAGATTTATATATAAAAATAATTATAACCTACAACATCAAAACTCGACTAATACAAAATATTGAACGAAAATACGCTTACCTTGTGTATATTTGTATCTTATTAACGCCCTGCCTGGTAACTGAACAACACTGAGCTTTTGTTACGTATTTGTACCTTTTTGATATATTAAATTGTCTTTAAACGCCGGCTCCGTGGCTTGCTTAAAAAATGTTTGACAGCAAATACGCCATTTTGAAACAATGTGTCATGCCGCTTGACATTCTTTATATTACATTTTTGTCATTTTTTATATTAGGTAATAGCAAATGCGGGAATACTGAAGCCCCAATCAGAATATCCACATCACCCGGGCGCGAAAAGTCGGTATCTGCTAGCGGGAGGGCTTTCAGGTGCGTTAACGAAGACACGTCTACGTTAGCGTTCGGTAACGTATCGGTCATACGTTCCACGATAAGTGGAGAATTATTAAAACTAATATTTTTATTTAAGCGCGAGTATAAGACAATATCCACGGAACCATTACATGATTTTTCCGAAACCCCAATTCCTTTAACTATCAAATTAGTATTTTTAAGTTTATTCAAAAGCCCTAGACGATTATAACATTCCGACGTAATGAAACTACTTTGTGAAGCGCTGTCTAGTAAACATCGCACGACTATGGGTTTGTTATTTACATCGTAAACAATAACCTGGGCAGTAGCTAACAAAATTAGCTTCTTCGCTGCTTGCTGCGTTCGAGATAGGTAACAATGATATTTTAACCACTGGCCTTTCGATAATTCCGTTTTTTGTTTTCAGAGTGACGGCACGAACCAATCCGTCCTCTCCGGGATGCTGCTCCAATACCTTCCCCATGAGCCATTTGCCGGGGGGCATATTCTCGTCCTGAATAGTGACTAAATCGCCAACTTTAAGATTATTTCGTGCTCTTAACCATTTCGATCTTACTGAGAGCTGAGTCATATATTCGATCCTCCATCTCTTCCACAAATCGAAATATATTTTTGATATTAAATACCATCTTGACCTAGCATCCTGCTCTGTTTCTATGATAGTTAACTCTGCTCTGCCGACTAGAAAGTGTGCTGGTGTCAAATAGTCTAAGTCCTCTGGGTCCTCTGTGAGCGCGCAGAAGGGCCTAGAGTTTAAGATTGCTTCTATCTTTGCTAATAGGGTAGCGTATTCCTCATATGTAAGTTTTTGCTCACCCACGACCCTTTTTAAATGATGCTTTAAACTTCTTATATTTCTTTCCCATAAACCTGATGCTTGGCACCATTTCGCTACATTGAAATGCCAAGTGACATTCATGCTTGCTATCTCTCCTAAAGTGTTATCATCGAAAATGTTCTGAAATTGCTCCTGCATCAATCTGTTTGCTCCTACAAAATTAGTGCCATTGTCACTGAAGATGTGACGAGGCGTGCCGCGACGAGCTGCCATTCTACTGAGAGCCGCCAAAAATGCTGAACTCGTGAGGTCTGATACTATTTCTATATGTACTGCTTTGGTCACCATGCAAATGAATAATGCTATGTATCCTTTCATGGTTTTGATACCTCGTCCTTTATTTGCTTTTACATCGATGTATCCTGTAAAATCTACACCGGTGTTATAAAATGCTGGCCTCGGGTTAACACGTGCTGTGGGAAGATCGCCCATGAGCTGCTGACCTAAAATAGGTGTGTTTTTCCTACAGGTCACGCACTTTCTGATATGCTTTTTGGTTGCTCTTATACCACCAATGATCCAATACCTTTGTCTAAGATTGGCCAATGTAATTCGTGGACCGCCATGGAATGTTAGTTCATGTGCTTGCTGTATCAGTAAAATTGTAAGTCGACTTTCGTAAGGTATGATGATGGGATTTTTTATTTCGGTACTTACACTCGCGTTCTTGAGACGGCCACCAACTCGTAAAATTTTGTCGTCGTTTAAAATCGGATTTAAATTTAAAATTTTGCTTTTTGATGATAACGGTCTTTTATTTGATAACAGTTTAATTTCTTCATTAAAGTGCTCCAGCTGTACATTCCTTACAATAAGCATTTTTGCGTATTGTAATTATCGTAATGTGAGATATCCTTCGCGGCGTTGTTTGCGCTTTGTTATTCGTAATATCCATGCAAGTATGCGAATAACTCGAGTTATGTTGCTATGCTTATTTAATAATTGTTCGATGATGTTTAATGCTTGAGGATCCGTATGAATTATAATATTAGATTGTTTGTATTGATTTTTTAGCTCTAATGTAGTCTCGTATAATGTTGGCTTTTTAACTGTTAATGACGGCAACCATGATGGGCCGTTCCACCATAGCTTATCTTTTTTGAGCTGAGTCACGTTTTAGCCGCGACTAGCTGAATCAGACGGGTTTTCGTCAGTTTTAACGTAGTGCCAACATGATTTTGGCATTACTTGCGTTATTGCTCTGACTCGATTGGATATAAATGTTTTCCATCGTGATGGGTCTCCCTGTATCCATCCTAAAACTGCTGTAGAATCTGTCCAGCCATACACTTCTGCTTTGTATTGATGTAAACATTTTTGAACCTTGCTCATCAATTTTGATAATAGTTCAGCTCCCATTAATTCCAACCTAGGGATGGTCTGAACTTTGCTTGATGGTGCGAGTCTTGCTTTGGCTGCTAATAATGATACTGATGATTTGCCATTTTTTTAGACCTTACAGTAAATTACTGCCGAAAATGCTTTGCTAGAGGCGTCGGAAAATCCATGAAACTCGAGCTTGTCGTTTTCAGAAGTCCCGATCCACCGTTGTATTTTAAATGTGTCTATATTTTGCAACTCTTGGCGTAAATCTAACCTTTTTTTTTAATATTCTGCGGGAGATTATAATCCCATTCTATTTTCGATAACCACACATTTTGAAATAATAATTTCAGTGTCGTGCTCAATGGCGTAAGCCAACCTAAGGGGTCGTATAACCTCGATATTTCGGACAATAAAGACCTCTTAGTTGGTTCTGCATCAGAATATTCTATTTTGCATTGAAATGTAAACACGTCACCTTGGGGATCCCAGCTTAGACCTAAGGTTTTCCTCGACTCTATATGCTTAAATTTGTACGTCTGCTTGTCACACTGCTCTGTATCTAAATCTGCTAGAAGTTGCTGGTCATTTGGCTTCCATTTTCGTAAATTAAAACCTCCTAATTTTAGAAGCTCAATTAAATCTGCTTGTAATTGCTTGCTCTGCTGTAAAGTATGATGACCTCCACAAAAGTCGTCTACGAAGAAGCTTTCTTCTACTTTTTGCGCTGCCTCTGGACACTTCTTCTTCTCTTCTGCTGCTAACTGCTTTAAACAATTTATTGCTAAGAAACTTGCTGCTTTTTCTCCGTAAGTAACTGTTTTTTAATTGATATGCTTGCACGGGTTGGTCTTTAGACTCCCGCCAAAATACCTTCTGATATGCTTGATCTTCGGGAAAAACCCAAATTTGCCTGTACATCTTTTCGATGTCTGCTGTATAAGCAAATTTAAACTGACGCCATTTAAAAATTATCTGCTGCAGATCCTGCTGAAGATTGGGCCCCTTGTACATTATATCATTTAAGCTATATCCACTCGAAGACTTTGCTGATGCGTTGAATACTAGGCGTAGCTTCGTTGTAGTGGAGCTATCTCGGATGACTCCATGATGAGGTAAGTAGAACCCCATTTTTTTTTCAGATGCTGATCGTTCCATATGACCTAAGTCCATGTACTCCTGCATGAACTTTTTATAGTCATTTGCTAATGCTGTATTTCGATGCAATCTTCTTTCTAAACTCTGATACTGTGCTAATGCTGTAGTTTTTGATGACCCTAATTTATGCTTCAATTCTTCTATGATAGGTAAGCGCACCTCAAATCTTCCATCCTCCAACCTTCTAGTCGTTTTAGAAAAATATTGAAGACAAAATTCATCTTCTGACGTCATCTCCTTTTCTCTCTGTCTGCTGTGCTATGGGTCCTCGCTAGTCGGACCTCTCAAAATACCATCCAATAAAATTTTGGAGTAGACATCTGCTCCTAAAAGTAAGTCTACCGGACGTTTTATATAATATTTTGGATCTGCTAAATTAATGTTTTCGATGTATGACCATGAAGGCTTAGGTAAAGTTAGATTTGGAAGATTTTTGATAAGATTGCTCATGATGATGACGTCTATGCTAAATGTGAAATTATTATGCAATGATTTGAATTGTATAGTAAGCATTCCCTTGCTACTGTTTTCATGCTCGCCGACGCCGAAAACAGTGCTCTTGCACCTACGTCGTATTAATCCTAAAATCTGCGCTGCTCTCTCTGTAATAACTGAAATTTGAGAACCCGAATCTATGACGGCTCTAAGATGATGCTGATCTCCATTTGCTGCTTTCACACCAACCATTGCCGTTGCTAGTAAGACCTCACACGTGTTGGGTTGAGACACGTGGTGGGCCTTCGCCACATGGTTCGAAGAAGTGCTGGGCTTGGGTTTTGTGCATGCATCGTGCAATAAACTATTGTGAAATCCTGCGCATAAGCGACACCTTTTACTGGAAAAACATTCTTTAGTATCATGTTCGTATAAACAATTCACACAATAACGCAACCGGCTTACGGTTTTCAATTTCTGATCGCATGGCATTTCTTGAAACCTTGAACAATTGAATAAACCATGTTCGCCTTTGCAAAGTCCGCAAATTATCTTGGTTGCATGCAAAGCCTTAAATGTTGACTTATGATTAAAATAAAAATTATTGTTGCTAGATTTAAAGTTGCTCGGAGGAAGTCTTCGCTGATGTGAAAAATTCTGCTGCTGATTCGATGATGCTGGTTGCTTAAATACTGCTCTTGTTTTCTGCGCGATGATTCGAGCACAGTGAATTTCGTTTCCAAAAAATTCACGAATTCCTCTAGAATTGGCAATTCTCGAGGATTCTTGACTGATTCCAAATATTCTGTATACGACTCACTGTCCAATTTTTGCCCTAACAGGTGGACCAATAAGGGGTCCCATGAGCTGATATTGACTCCCAGGTTCTTTAGTGCATTCAAACATTCTTTAGTCATGTCGTGTAATTTTTTAAGTTGCACTGTTGATTGATATTGAATGGTTGGCAGCCCTAGCAATATGTTTGTCGTGCGAAGTGAATATGAGCCTTTTATTGTTGTACCTGTGGTTAAGAATTTCCCAAGATATATTATAATTAGCCGATGTAATTTGTAAATGTTGTATGAGCCTTTCAGCTTCGCCTGTTAATTTACTCCTTAAAAACTGCATTTTTTGAGCCTGAGACAGTGAGGGATTGTTATGAATGGCCTCACTGAATAAATCTTGGAATGACATCCATTGATGATAATTACCGCTAAATGTAGGGATATCTAATTTAGGGGTTGATTTTTCCCTATGGGACGTTGACCACATTTTTTTGTTAATTCTCTCCTTGATGAAATTAAATTTCTTCTCATGTGCTGTAAATTACTTTTCGTACTCTAGGTTAGACCCGTTTAATTCATTATCGAGCTCCCAATGCTGAGTGTCGATTGCTGTCCATCTCATCTGTAACTGCTGCAACGTGTCTTCAAACTGCCAATTTTCTGTTAATGCTTCCAGGTCAATGTTGCTTACCGTTCGTGAAAATGCTTTGAAGTTCGTCATCTGCTTACGTAACATTTCTGCTGTTTTGCTGTCGACTCCTTGGGAGATTGTCCTCGACACCCGTTCTGCTGATGCTGCTGTTGACGGACCAGGGATAGTTAACGGGCTTGCTCCACGACTTGGGACCTCAAGTACCTTACCCTCTGGGTGTGCTACTGCTGGCGAAGTCACCTGCAAGAGATACTGCTGCAAAGTTGACTTCGTGATCTCGTAGTTTCTGGTAGCCCGTTCATTGAGACTTTTCATAGGCTCAGAATTTTCATCTACGTATCTTGCTAATTGCTGTCGATTCTGCTTAAATTCTTCCCAATATTTGTCAAGGGTTTGTAACTTCCGCTTAACGTAATCTACTGTCCTACGATCTCGCCCCGTCTTCTTGAAAGACGCAAGCAACTGCTCTATCGCACCTACTAACTGCTCTTGATTTTCGTAAATATCCTCCATTATGGTAACTTATTGCTCAAAGTGAAAAAATGGAAAGATCTTACTTGATTGCTCGGGAATCTTTCTGCTGCTGCTGCTCACGCCCTGAAGAGCGTGATGGTCTGCTGATGAGATGCTGAAGCGATGCTAATGTTGATGCTGCTGTCTGCTGTTTGCAGACAGTAACTACACTGCTATGCTGAATACTGCTGCTGCTGATGCTCGTCTTCCACTACCACAACACTGATTCGCGAGAAACTGTTCTACTATATCACTACACCACCGATCTGCTACACTGCTACGCTACTTCACAGTACTGCTGTTCTGTTACACTGCTGTTCTGCTACACTATGCTATTTCACTTTACCACTGCTCTGCTAGATTGATTTTACCACTACACCACTACTGCACTGTCTTCTGATTTTACCGAACTGATTTTCTGATAGTCACTGATAGTCCTCACTCGCGAATGATCCTGCTTTGGCCAAATCGCGGAAGGTCACAAAGCTCGAAGGACCATATTATGTGGGGGTTTGGCTAATAAAACCAAATGTGTTCCCGAATATAAAGATTTTATTAATTGTCCCACATAAGATTGATATATGCTATAAAAGTGCTAGGGGAGCACGCGCGGTGCTTGCTAATTATGAACGCGTACTGACGGTAAAATGCATTGTGAAGTGAAAAATGCTACGGTGTGATTTATGACACCGTACACCATCAAAATACATTATCTCAATCGCAGGCAACCTCGGCGTTCGAACAGTTGTATAAACTTCAGTTTTAACCTCGGGTTCAACACTTTCAAGACGAGATTGAATGCATTTAATAACGCAATATAGGTCCTCGAATGAAGTATACGCTTGAAAACTAGGCGGAGTTTTCGGATTAATAGAAAGCAACTTCGCGTTGTAGGCATCTAACAAGTTATGAAAATCTATTCGAATATCACCTATTGTCATACATTGACTGAGAAATAATTCCTTATCTGCTTCGGATGACTCGGCAGTTTGCGAACGTTTATATATATTTTGAACACGTTCGAACAAAATATTACGTTTAGCGACTAGAATGGCTGGTCGAAAAACTCTGGCTCCTCCGCCATTTTGAATTAGATTTATTATAATATTCAAAATAATATGAGAATTATATACCTAAGTATTTATAATATACGTAGATTATGCGATATTTATGTTACACCCAAGTATCTATTTACTAATTTACAAATAGAATACCTTAGAATATATGCGGTTTAATTATTTATTCCTATAGGCAACGACTTTAAAGCGGTTTGAAAATATAATAGCATTTGAAATATGAGATTTATAATAGAACTATGATAGTTCGAATAATAATTCCAATAAGGAATCTCTGTAGGTAGCCACGCTATATCGTGTATTACCTACGGCGATGCCATTCCCAAATAATGGGTTTACAGGAGCGTAAATATGTATTAACACTGCCTAGTTAGGCACTTTTAGAAGCTACATATTATGCGGGAAATTAAATAAAATCGGGATATAAATCCGTGATGGAAATGGATTAAAATCCGGACCAAATGTGGTACCGCTCGAATGGACCAAACAATGGCCACGCAGGCCACCTTTCTCTGGCGTTTAGCGAATAATCTCTCTTCGATATTTTTATGGACTGTATTTCAGAAGGTATCTGGCGTCGCCAGGTGAATATGCAGTAATAATTAGATGAAAATGGAAAGGTAAAAGGAGATACGCTTACCGAACCAGCTTCTGTGCGGGCGTCTGCAGCTGGAGTCTTCGTCTCTTTCTTCTGCTCACAACACTTTAGTCTTTCCAGAATTCTTATCGCGTTCGTTCCTATAGGAATATCTCACTTTCGTGGGCGGAATTAGTAGCGGAAAAGTCTAATTAACAAACGCGGTCGGCCATCGCACACACGCTCTTGACGCGACGACTCGCAATGTACTCCTTCGCGTATCTTCGTATTATTATTTTAAAAGAGGAATAAACTAATGAAGTCCGGTTTTCGAAACACAAATTCATGAATCCTAACCAAAGAAGATATATTTGAGATCAAAGTGGCCAGTACTACAAAACGCCAATTTCATATATAAGGACCTAATATAATATTGAGAATATCGGAAACGGCTTCCAGTATTTCAGATAATAAATTGTTGTACAAAAGCGTTGTTGGCAAATGAGTTGGTTGAGGGTTTGAATCCCGGTCAGATGATTTTTTTATATTAAAAAGTGGGAGAGCCACGCTTCGACATTAATGGGTCGGCTCGGTCGGGCAAATTCCACGGCCTTACAGAAAACCAGCGAGAAATAACGCTTGCGTTGTATTTCACCGAGTGAGTGAAGTTACCGGAGGCCCAAGGGGTGTTGGGGTGGGGATTTTATGAACTTGAACTAGTTTAAGGGGTTAGAGGATAAAAGTTCCAATGTTGACAATAATTATTATGTTGGTTGTGTACTATTACAACCTTATGTAAAAAATTTCAGCTTTCTAGGACATTCGGAAGTACCATATAATTTTGTTCATCATCAGTGAGTCAGTGACGAATTCAGGGGTTTTTAGATATCAATAAAATCTAAAGTATAATACCTATGCAATCAAAATTTTACAAGTTTAATGATTTTGCTACTGGGAACATATCCTGAAAATGTCATTTATCTGGTATAATCTAAACCCAAGTTATGAGGGTACAAAAATCGACGAAACGCTTCGAGAAAAGGTGGTCTGGTTATCTTGGCGGGGGCATAACCATGCCCCCAGATAACAAAATGAGATTTTTTTATATTTTTAAACAAAAAATTAAACCGCCTTCCAAAATAAAAATGCACAAAAAAGTTATTTCACACTTTTTTGTGCCATTTTACTTTGGAAGTCGGTTTTCTGTTTAAATTTCTATTTTGTATATTTTTTGTTAGTTAAATTTAAATATTCCTTTCATTCCTTTATATTGTTATTTATAATACGAGGAAGGAACTTACTTCAACTTTGAGCTCGTTGCCGTAGTAGCAGTACAGGAACAGCTCAGTGAGGATGCAGGCGATGAAGAGCAGCATGGCCGTGAACTCCGCGCTCGTCACCGAAAGCTGCGCACACGCACTGTTAGCAACACGCCACGCATGATGCGACGTTTCGGCTTACGACACACAGTCACAGCGCCACGCGACTTACACTGGCCATCTTGTACGCCGCCATGCACAGGATGCCGCCGCCCACTCCCACCTGTATGAAGATTGCTACGCCGAAGATATCCTGGAATGACGTGGCTATCCTGCCCGAAACATAGACGGTTTAATAACCTCTTGCAGAAAGTCAGTAGCCAGACTGTACGACGTCAGCAGGGTCGCACTTACTCGGTAACGGCCTGATAGTGCCGGAAGCAGCGCACAAACGCGCGCACCAGCGCCGTCTCTTGCGGCTCGCCTGCCACCTCGCCCTCCCCCCGCGCGCGTTCTGGCAGCGTCCGCAAGTCCTCTCTACGACAAAACTGATCACTTAGATAATTTCTCCGAGACAAAAAATAATATTATATTAGCGGTCTACCTGAGAATCTCTAGTTGCGTCTTGCAGAGGAAGAGGATGGTGGCCATGAAGCCGTCCATCGTCGTGTTAGCGATGCCCACGAGCGTGATGACGTAGTGCGAGTATAGCAGGCACGGCACGAACCTGACAAACAAAAACCACCAATAAAACAAAACTATACGGATCAGAACATCGTTACATGGAACAATACTGACGCGACGAGCGGGTGCGTGTCGAAGCCGGTCCAGAAGGAAAACTCGACAAGCTGCCCGGCGGCCCGCGCCAGCAGCGTCAGCGCCAGCCACAGGTGGCACACCACCACCGCGCAGCCCGCGTAGCCCACCAGCAGCCGCCGTGCGGATGCCGCCGTGCGCGCCACCCTCACCGCGCCGCCTGCGCTGCTACCTGCCAGAAGCGGCGCTGCCACGTGATAACGTCATATTTTATAAAGTATGTATATTGGCCCTACTTTATTATTTTTCTTGTATAGGACCAATGCTATACCGTCGAGGCTGCGGAGCATTTCGTCGATGCGGTCAGCATCCATATAGAAAACGATCTGTTTGGCGATGGAAGTGACGTGGCACAGCAGCAGGAACATCACTTTGGACAGCTTCTCCATATCGTTGCGCGCGTGGAAGGCGTAGACGGTCTCCTGCAGCAAGTACGCGGCGGTGAGCAGTAGCACGGCGCGGCGGTAGGCGCAGTGCGCGCGGTCTGCGCGGGCGTTGCCACTTCGGCGCCGCAGGAAACCCACCGCACGCAGCACCCGAGCGTGCGGCGCCAGGCAGTGCCCCGCGCTCGACCTGAATAATTTCAGCTCACGTACAGTGGTTATCAAATATATTGTATAATCTTGTTATAACCTATAACTAGTAACTCTTACTGTGAGAGAATATTTAATTATATTTAATAATATAATTACATCATATTCTTACGTGCACATAGCGCTTCTGTTGCAGTTTCTGTAGTCTCCTGTCTCCCGAAACGTCCCCAGTTGACCGCTGTTAGTTAATTACCGGGCTGGTGAGATAGACTTGACGAGGCGGAGTTTCAGTAACAGCTTAATAACCGTGTCAGCGACAGTGTGGGTGTGTCCGGGCGTCTCCGGGCGGGGCTCCTGACAAGGCTAATTACAGACCTAAGTCTTTGCTGTCGACGATTTATCCCTCACTAAATGTCAAATATATATCTATACATATAATAAATTTGTAACTGGACGCTGTCTGTTCATGGAAGATAAATAAGAAAAAATATTACAGGGGTTCTTTATGAACAGTAGAGAACCCAAAACAACGATTTTTAGAATTTTTGTCTGTTTATCTGTACATTTGTACGCGCTAGTCTCAGAATATACTGAACGGATTTTAATGAAATTACGTATGATAGCAGTGTAGACTCTGGATTAATATATAAGCTACTTTTTATTTCGGAAAAATGTACGGTTTCCGCGATATTTGATTTTGCGCGTAAGAAGTCAACGGCTTAACCGATTTTAATTCGGTTTCACTAATGCCTTTTGGTTTGCTCTACTAAAAATTTTGTGTTTGTTTCATTTCAATCGGTTCGTAAGCATAATAGTGTAGTGTCACTACACTACACTATTATGCTTGTAATTGTCTTTATAATATTTTATGTGTAACTACCTTTATAACCTTTTAAGTCAGCATTTTGTTTATTGTGCAACGGTTTCGTTTTATGTGTATTCATAATTATTATGTATTTTTGATTATTAATAAACTGGATCCTGAATCGGCTTGACGTTGACGAACCCTGACCAATGTGGCCTCACTAAGTCACATCTCAAAGTGTTTACTCCTCAACACTTCACATGGCGACCCTGCCATCAACATAACCTCCAACCTGTAACTCTACCATCAACGTGATCCTGCTATCAACGCGACTCAATCGACGTGACTCTCTCTGCACTTCGAAGAATCTGGGTAAAAAGCAGAGCAAGGAACAAGTGGTGATTGCGCAGACTGCTGGCGGTGACAACCACGCAAAGGCTGCAGCGGAACACATACGGACCAACAACGACCTTCTTTCCATCAAGCAGATGCGGAATGAAGCCCTGGAGCGTGTCCTGCCGTATGAGCTACCGTCGTCGCCGGGAAATCCAAGAAGGTGCAATGAATGAGTCAAAGGTGAAAAGAAGAAGCCCACTAGGTAAAAATTAATATGATGTTATTTTAGAATATTTTTTTTTGTTTGTTTTTGGTATAATAATTATGTAGTTAAGATTATGAGTATAGAATTAGAATTATCTAAAATTTATGAAAGGTTAAATTATTATAAGGATTATATTACTAAACTAGGACCTTCGAGAAGAAAAGGTTAAAACTTTCATAGTAAGATTTCAGAAACTCTTAAGTGTTTGATTAAAAATATTTTGAGTAATTTGTCTGAAGATATTTCTAATAAATTATTAATTTTATGTTGTTCTATAGAATAATGCTATACTAAAGTATTAAATTTTGAAACGGATTCTAATTTAGATCCAGAAAGTAGTATACCAATAAAAATGTCGACTGAAAAATTTGATTTTAAGACGGCTGTTAGCCTTTTACCAAAAATGAACAATGACGAAAATGTAACTCGAGAATTAATTGACGCGATGGAGTTATATGAGTCAATACTTGATGATACTGGTAATCAGATGTTAATTAAATTTGTTTTGAAAAGTAGGTTGCAAAAATGCGTAGCTACTTCTTATAATTCAGTTGAGTTATTATTAGGAGATATGCGTAGGTACATATTTACTAACTCGCAAATCTGACACGGCCTTACAGTCTAGTTTACACAGGGCTAGGCAAGGTCAAAAGTCTGTTAAAGAGTTTGACGAGGAAATTGAGAAATTATATTTCACAGGCAAACGGCAATGAAAATGCCTATAAGATATTGTGCCCTCTTAACGACAAAAACGCTATTAAATGTCTTTCAGAGGGTTTGAGAAGCCAACGTCTATCGACAATTATCGCAGCACGGAATTTAACATCTTTAAAAGATGCTATCAGAGTAGCCGTAGATGAGACTACTTCCACCTCGGACCACCAGTTTATGTCTTATAAACGCCAACCACCTAGTTTTATTAATAGAAAACGTTTTCCTTATAGAGGAAGTGTAATTCGAGGACAAAATTATTATAATTATTTTCAAAGCTACTTTTGCAATTTTTCGCAATCGCATCAATTTGCAACTTCGTCGAACTGCGCGGGGCGATGAGGCTGCGGGGCGAGGAGGCCGCGGTACCCGAGCACGAGGCGCGTACGGTGCAAGGTAAGTTCGAGGAATCGTGCTCATTTCGCAATGCAGTCTAATAATAATGGGTATTTAAATCATATTATTACCGCAATGGACGAAGATCAGGGTTCGAATCCCGTGCCGGTAAATAAAAAAGAACCGGTTACCGGAATAATAGGTCTTTAGATCAACCTAAAATCCTAAACCTAAAAAAAGTAGAGGTACTAAAGAAAGGTGATATGGATGTGGAATTAATTATTTTAACAGAAAGAAGTCTACGTAGAATGTTAAATAATAAAGATTTAAAATGAAACTTTTCACATAATAATAATTTTAGTTATTGTGAAAATAAAAATAATTTATTTGCAAGCTCATCTTCTTTATCAGTAAACTCGCGAGACGATTTGCTGAAAGAAATAGCATTATTTTGCAATAAATTAAATATTAAAGAAATAATAATTGTTAAAACGAATAAAAATAAAAAATATATGGAGTTTTTATCAAAATATATTGCAAAAAATCCACGTGGTTTTCCAAGAATTTGTATTGTAAAGGACGTCCAAAGAATTTATTCTCATGATGAAAAGAAAGTTATAATGAACGATTTTCATTTATTGCCTAGTAGTGGCCACGTAGGTGTTAGAAGAATGGTAAATAACATTAAAAAATATTATTATTGGCCGTCATTAGAAAAAGACGTTAGGTGCTATGTCGAGAAGTGCAATAAATGTCAAACAAAAGTATACTAAAATTCATAAACAACCCCTATCTATTACAACAACAGCATCATCATTATTCGAAAAAGTTTTTTTGGATATAGTTGGACCGTTAGATAGAGATGATTTAGGTTTCGTTTACATTTTAACGCTGCAGTGCGAGCTAAGTAAATACGTTGAAGCATATCCATTAAAAACTAAAACAACTTCGGAAGTTGCTAAATCATTTGCTGAAAATGTTGTTTTACGATACGGAATTCCAAAAGAAATAGCTAGTGATAGAGGTACCGAATTTATTTCAAAAACAATGACAGAAATGTGTAAACTTTTAAATATAACCCAAATTATTGCAACCGCGTATCATCATCAAAGCATTGGATCATTAGAAAACTCGCATAAAGTTTTAGGTGCCTATTTACGCATACAAACCAATAATAATCCTTCAAATTGGAGTTCATGGTTACAGTACTGGTGCTTTTCTTATAACACTACAGTACATTCCGAAACTAAGTTACCTTTGAGTTAGTGTTTGGTCATGTATGTAGATTACCTACTAATTTAAGTAACGATGTTGAACCATTGTACAATTTTGGGGATTATGTTTTTGAATTTAAATACAGGTTAAAAACAGCACAAAATGATGCAAGAAATAATTTAATTTTAAGTAAACAACGTAGAAAGTGTAATTATGACTTATCAATTAATCCCATTTTTTATAAACCAGGCGATACATTGTTCTTAAAAAATGAAACTGGAAATAAATTGAATACTTTATATACAGGCCCATATGTTGTAATGGAAGACCTCGCACCTAGTGTTAAAATAAGTTTAAATGGTAAGCATGTTATAGTACATAAAAATAGGATTATGTTGTATAAGTAACCGTAGATATTTAAAAAAAAAAGTATTTAGGTTTTTTTTCTTCACTAAGGGGGGTGGTGTAGTGTAGTGAGTAATTAATTGTCTTTATAATATTTTATGTGTAATTACATTTATAACCTTTTAGGTCAGCATTTTGTTTATTAGCATTTTATTAATAAACTGGATCCTGAATCGACTTGACGTTTCTATCAACCCTGACCAATGTGGCCTCACTAAGTCACATCTCAAAGTGTCTACTCCTAGACACATCACAATAGTCTAAAGAATATAACGTATAAAATGCTATAGCATAACTGATTAGTTGAACTGGCTGAAACTTTACGTAGGTATTACCAAATAATTGATGTATATTAATGAGTAATAAGTGAGAAGTTCTATTATGGTCGTAGCGCTAACACATGTTAAGTTTAGCCGGTCATGAATATAATTAGAATGGGTGACCACAATCCCAAATATTTTTAAGATCAAGGTCTAAATGCCTAATACCTACTAACGTTTTCCTATGCAAGAGATTTTCTAAATCAATAAAACGCGATGATGAACATATCCTTATTATAAACGCGAAAGTTTTATGTATGGATAAAACTTTCGCGTTTATAGATGATGTATGAATCTATAAAGGCGAATCTATGAAAAGAGATGTATGAATGTTCGTTACTCTTTCAGGTAATAACAGCTGAACGGATGTAATAAAATTTGATATGGTAGTAGTTTAGTCTCTGGATTAACACATAGGCTACTTTTAATCGCAGAAATAAGTACGGTTCTCCCAAGATTTCTTTTTCGCGTACGAAGGTGCGGTTAGCTGAACTATAATGTTAAGAATGTTAGCATCTGAACTATACTAATATTATAAAGAGGTGAAGCTTATATTATAAAGAGGTAAAGTTTATTTCTTTGTAACTTTGTGACTTACCGAGATTGTAAGGGGTAATCTCTGGATCTACTTCAACCTATTTTTAAAATTCTTTAACCAATAGAAAGTCACATTATTTGTGTCCTAGGCTATATTATTTTAAAATGAAAAGTGATGTCTTTTCCGTGGTAGTAGGATTTCCAAAATAAATCGAAACAAAACGCGAACCAAGTCGTCTTAGAGAAACGATGAGAGATGAACTCAACAGAGTTCTAGAGAAAAGTTGTAGAGTTTGATAGTGCCTGTAAAAATATAAATAGCATTTGCCCGCGTCTTTGCCCGCGAGAAATTGGGTTTTAAACGATATCTTTGTAAAAATTTAAAACTTTCATCCCCTATTTTACTTTCATAGCGCATATTCAAATTGAAAAACGCTACAATATACGTAACTCATTATTTTTCCGTACTGAATTCATACGAAATTTCATGCGAATAATTATTTCTTTTCCATAAGGCACAAATACAGACATCAGATCAGATCATTAATAAAATTATACAATTTGCACTAATCGAAGTAAACTTAACATCCAATTGTATGTGTACACAAAATTTTTAATTTACAAAGAGAAACAGTAAACAAAAATAATTTATGTTTATACTCGGCGCGGCGAACCTTGACCCCTATGACACTGACAGTTAATCTCACGACATAACATTGTAGTGGCGTCACCATTAAATTAGGATCATATTGGAGGCGTCTAAAAATGCCATTTATAAATTTTACGTAGCTTTATGCTATTACAATGATATTCCGTTGGAATTTTTAACAATTCTTAACATTTACAAGAAATTATCTCAATCTGAATTTACGTTTACGTCCTGCAAAACTTACGTCGTGTGACATTTATCGACTAGTGCGGCAGTATCGATAAAAAAATGTCGATAATGGAAACGAGTAAATGGCGGAGTGGTGTTAAGCCTGGTTGCACAACCTGAAACAATTTTTACAACAATTTAACAATTTATTTAGATTGAGTATGATGCAAAGTAAAAGAGTGAGATTGAAGTAAAAATTACGCACCTTTGATTTGCGCCCATATCATCTCAATGGCATTATATTGGCGGTAACGGAATCACTGTGTGACCTTTGGATTTTGCCATTTCATCCAAAAAATATGTCCGATTTGTTTGGGTTTCTGTAGGTTCAATAATCTGACCAACTCCTTTTTTAACAGATGACTGTCAGCCACCACAACATTGCGTTGCAACCACTCTAGTATTTCACCTTTTTTACTGTTGCTGGTGGGTGGTTTGTTTACTTGTACGGAATGGTTTGGGGCGTTGTCCATCAAAATATGGTTTGGCTCATTCAGATTATCCAAAAGTTTCTTCTCTTCATCTCTTCATTCATCTCTTCGTGATAATCTATTGTTTTAACTGATTTGAAGGCCCACAAGCAATTAGGCACAAAACCTTTGGCTGTACCAGCGTGGCAGATAATCAAACGCTGGCCCTTGCCTTCCGGAGCTTTGATACAGGATTTCGCTGTATCGTCTGTCCATGTTTTGGAGACTGTGTGATTGACGTTAAGCCACGTTTCGTCCAGATAGATCATATTGTCCCAATTCTCGATTTTCTTTATGTTCCGTAGAAAATCACACCTCATCAATGCTATATCCTTACGCTCCATTAATACTTTTCTTTTGTCACACTTCCCATACCGAAATCAGCATTTTTTTATGACTACTCTGAGCGAAGCCATACCGACATTTAATAAACTGGCTGATTTCAGCGACGTCAATAACTTTTTACAAGTCGGCAGTTCACCTTGGAAGTAGTAACCGTAAATATGGTTACGTATCGCAGCCATGTCGAAGTTATCAGGACTGGTGACGGGATGTACCCAATTACATTTTTTCTTCTTTTGAGTTGAGAGTTTGTTCTCCTCCATCGACGATTCGCCGAACTTTTCCTTTGTGATTCGGGAAACGGTAGTTTTGCCAATCCCTAGAGCATCAGCAACAGGGTCGCGTACGTTGTCAAGTGGCAACAAAGGTCCGCCATTTTGTTGTTCACGAGCAAAGTAATCTCGCAAACGCACAACAAACTCCCGCGTTTCACTGTTGAGTACAGTTTTTCGTAGTCGTTTCGGCATTTTTCAATACCAACAATAACAAAACAGCAACAAAAACAAAAAACAGTAATAACAAGAAAACAGTAATAACAAGTAACACTCCGATAACAAAAAAACACGTGGCGCATACAAGGCGTTAGAACTCGTACTGAAGTAGCGAACGTAAAGTAGTAACTCGAAGTAATACAACAACAACATAATATACATGACGGTGGCCATGTTGTTAAGGTGTTTAAAGAGACGGCGATAATATAGCGCTAGCGGCACGTGCACCGGAACGTCAACAACTGCGTCATCGGCCGCCCCACCACTGCTCAGCCAGTATAAAATAGGCTGTGGCATTGAGTCGGCACGCATTTCGAGTGGATGCGTCTGGGTGCACGGACCGTTGTCTCCGAGATAACCAGTACTGCCCTAAGGAACCAACTTGGTTTCTGTCACTGTCATTCTAGCGATTGGCGTGATTAATTTATTTACTTTGATTAATGATTAAATTCATTAACTATTAATTAACTATTAATGAATTTAACATCTACGTGTTAACCATTATATCTGAATATACTGTTCTATTGTAAAATTGGTGTGTTTTAATTCTGTTGTCAGGCCCAACCCGACATCAGAAGTGGGATACGAGTCGTGCAAAGAAAGAAAATGCTTGTTCCGAAAAAATGTGGGTATTAAAAAAAAAGTGTAATCTATCCCGCACAAAGGCTACAAAAAGTGATACTAATCATTGCGAATGATGTGGATCGAGTTTGGCAGTATGTACAACAAGGCAGCACGCCATGCATACGGCGTAATTGTGAAACTACGGGACAGCAGTGAACTGAATGCTGCAAGGTGACCTTGTACCAATAACCCTTTGTTCGTGCCCGCCGCGAAGACGGGATTAAGAAAAAGTTGAAGGACAGCTGTGACGTGATGACGACAGTGACATGACGTCTTTGGTGGTAACACGAGCGCGGCGGCGGCTCAACGATAGGCTTTGGTTATGAATTCGGTGGTTTTGGTAAAAGGTGGTAGCCAACTTTTTATTCCTCGCTATAATTTTTAAGACCTTCAAATACACTAGTGATTTATCTCGTGTTTCAAGTGTCTATGAAATTGCTTGCTTATATCTCAAAACGACCTTTAGAATTTAGTGTTGTTGTTTTGCTGTTTTGTTTTATGTGCAGATGGACGTTCGACTGGGCGATACATAGCCACGTCAAGGGGACAACAAGCGGCGCTGCGTGACCGAGCAGCGGCAGCGTAGGCGGCGGCTACCTTCTTGGCGACGGCGCCAAATGGATGTGCATTGTGCTTCTTGTCTAATCGCTTCACAGTGATGGAAACTGGTTGTATCGTTAACGTTGCTTAATTCATTATAGGGTTCTAAATTCTGGTTTTATAACCAAAGTATTATGAAAAAAAAAACTGTTAGATGTTAACATGATAATAAGTTCTAGGACATTCGCAATTTGCGAGAAAACTTTGTCAGCTTATGATATCGTTGTTGTAAGCTGTAAAGGAACATTACATGTTTGTCTATTTATTACTTATTAGACCAGGCGGATTGAAATGATTAAAAGTGCGAAAATAACATGATAATATTGTTGGTGTGGTAGTTCCATGAGCGAGCGAAACATCCTCCGTGGTCCGGTGGTTAGAGAATCGGCTCTCGACTCGGAGGAAACACACTCAGCAGACTCTTGCACTTTAACTGCCAGCGATGTAAATGATTCTGAGGAAACGTTGTCCCTCGGTTCTCGAACGTTGAGTGTGGATTCTTCTGAGATTGAAAGTGCTAGTACTTTTTCAGCCAAAGCAACAAATGATTCAGAAGAAACATTGTCAATTGGTTCACAAACATTAAGCGCAGATTAAACAGAAGTTTAGAAATATAACTAGTGTTAGTCTCTCCTGCTTTAGTGGGTGACGACTTTCACGAGTGATGTGTGGTGATCTCTCCTACTGTTGTGGGAGACGATCTAGTTTACTCCTGCTTTAGTGGGTGTCGACTTTCACAAGTGATGTGTGGTGATCTGTCCTACTGTTGTGGGAGACGATCTAGTTTACTCCTGCTTTAGTGGGTGTCGACTTTCACGAGTGATGTGTGGTGATCTCTCCTACTGTTGTGGGAGACGATCTAGTTTATTAATAATGAAGTTTTATCTGCTTTTGTGGGTAACAACTTATTATGTAGAGATCTCTTCTGCTATAGTGGAAGACGATTTATTCTGTTATTTACGAAATCTTACCGGCTCTTTTTGGGTTACGATTTTATCATGATAGTGATGTTTGGTGATCTCTCCTACTGTTGTGGGAGACGATCTAGTTTATTAATAATGAAGTTTTATCTGCTTTTGTGGGTAACAACTTATTATGTAGAGATCTCTTCTGCTATAGTGGAAGACGATCTATTCTGTTATTTATGAAATCTTACCGGCTCTTTTTGGGTTACGATTTTATCATGATGTATCTGTCTACATAGAGTTAATCTCAATGAACTAATTGTAATTTTATTTGTGCAGATACATAGCAGTATAACGCTCGAGGGCGAACGATCGTCAGAATGGCCGTGACGGTGGCCATGTTGTTAAGGTGTTTAAAGAGACGGCGATAATATAGCGCTAGCGGCACGTGCACCGGAACGTCAACAACTGCGTCATCGGCCGCCCCACCACTGCTCAGCCAGTATAAAATAGGCTGTGGCATTGAGTCGGCACGCATTTCGAGTGGATGCGTCTGGGTGCACGGACCGTTGTCTCCGAGATAACCAGTACTGCCCTAAGGAACCAACTTGGTTTCTGTCACTGTCATTCTAGCGATTGGCGTGATTAATTTATTTACTTTGATTAATGATTAAATTCATTAACTATTAATTAACTATTAATGAATTTAACATCTACGTGTTAACCATTATATCTGAATATACTGTTCTATTGTAAAATTGGTGTGTTTTAATTCTGTTGTCAGGCCCAACCCGACATACATTAAAAATGCACATTATAATAATTTTTCAAAACATGTTTACCAACGTGGCTGAATGCAAGCCACGCCTTTGTCTATAAAAAAATTAAAAATCGACTCGACCCATCACTAACACGAACTGTCATAGGGATCAAGGTTCGTCGCGCCGAGTATAATTTATACAGAACCAGCATTAAAAGAAATAGTTTATGTTAACAATAAATACATGGACACCTTATCA
Organism: Phengaris alcon alcon; assembly: GCA_037179445.1. Taxonomy (NCBI): domain Eukaryota; kingdom Metazoa; phylum Arthropoda; class Insecta; order Lepidoptera; family Lycaenidae; genus Phengaris; species Phengaris alcon. Next base: position 638,056 of record JAYRCH010000032.1, read on the forward strand.
AAACACTTTTAAAGATGATGATATTATATTAACATTTATCAAAGTAACCCGACATCCAATAATACATTATGCATAAGCACAAGTTCTACTTTTACTTGACTTTACAACAGAACCATCAAACAATACATATAAATGTAGTTCAAACTATTATACAGGTATTCACCTTATCCAAATATTAATAAAGGTGATAAAATATGTCCAAGGAATAAAAAAAATTATACAAACTTTTATGCCCTATTTCACCACCTTATAGGGTTGAATTTTGAAAAATCCTTCCTTAGTGGATGATTTCGTCAAATGAAAAATGAGAAATATGGCACACTTTTTTGAAAGGTTAAAGAGATAAGGCTGGGACTATATGATCCGGAATCCGGAAGGCCGGTGAAAATTCAGAACGCTAAAATAGAACTCTGCGTTAATACAATAGAGCTGGAAATCGAACACACAAGTGTGGAGTCAAATGTCAATGTCATATATTATGACAGTTTGACGGATATTAGACGGATACAATATTAGTCCTTATCTAGGTGGTAATATATTATACTATAGGAGTTTTTTGCCACGAACACACTCCCACACGGGCGAAGCTGCGGGTAAAACGACGGGTCCTTTATTTTTTTTGTTCTCGCAGGGGAAAGGTTATTCGACTTCCCCGGGATGGGTGTCCCGGGGATATGTGGGACATCCGGTACTGTCGCCGGCTTACCCACTAAAACCGTACCTGCGGATTGCCATCAGCCGCTATGAAAGGGAGTGTTCCGGAACTGTTTAACACAGGATACTCCACGACCGGCCGGTCTTCTTCATGAGTGATGCACTCCGAGAACCTGAAGCGCCCCGTCGACGCTGGGACTGGTTAAGCCGGGGAGGTTCCCATCCTCTCCCGGAGCTCCGTTAGACAGATGGCAGGACGTTCGCGTAACGACGCCTCCGCACTCCTGTCCTACGCCGGCGGAGCGGAACAGAGGATTAATCAAAGTCAAAGTCAAGTCAATTTTTTTTATTCAAAATTGGTATTATTATACACTTTCTGAACGTTGGTCTACATGATACCTACCACCAGTTCGGGAACTAGCCAGGTGAGAAGAATCGGCGTAAGAAACTCGCGCGGGGCCATCTTTTTTCAAATATATGGAAAATTGATCTTTTAAAAATATAAAAAGGTACATATAAATCAATGTTATGACTAAAACTACATAACAAGAGTACAATAATTTATGTAATTTAGAAGTAGCCTTGCAGGAGTCACCTCATTCCCAAGGTGTGCTATCATTCATATTCTATTAACTTTATAATAGGCTTTAGCACACAAACGTTATTTAACTTAAATTTATTATTTAAATTTATTGATTGAATTTTTTTTAACGCTTTCTGGAATCTTATTGTATAGGCGTATACATTGGCCTTTAAACGAATTCTTTACTTTGCTAAGGTACATCAAGCTTATGCTTATTTCGGGTATTTCTATTGTGGTTGTCACTTTTCTTTTCGAATAGGCTTAATTTTTTCTAACATACAATACATTTGATAGAACATTACTGAGAATCTACAGTTAAGATTCCAGTTTCTTTAAACTTCTCTCTTAATGAAGTGTTGGGGGCCAGCTTATATATTGCCCAAATAGCTCGCTTCTGCAGTACAAATATAGTTTTTATATCTGCAGCATTTTCCCACAGTAGAATGCCATAGCACATTATACTGTGGAATTAACTAAAATTTAAAGATTTAATGTTTTCGTCTGAAAATTGTCTTATCTTACTTACTGCTGCTGAACTGAGTCTGTCGGCCAACGCAACAATGTGAGGGCCCCATTGAAGTTTTGCGTCTAAAGTTATACCTAAAAAGACAGCTGTATCTACTAGTTCCATACATTTTCCATTCAATAATACATTGGTTTCAGTTTACGTTACATTCGGTTACGTCAACTTTATACATTTAGTTTTTTGCTATTTAACAAAAGATTATTAACACTAAGTGTACTATTTTTGAGAGAGCATTGTTTACTTCGTCATAGCCTGAGTTTTGGCGAATAATATTAAAAGTATGTGATGTGTCATCGGCAAATAAGACTATCCCGTTTTTCCATTAAAAGGTCATTTATATGGACCAGAAAAAGAAAGGGCGTTAAAATGGATCCTTGTGGGACCCCCCATCTCAATTTTGGTACCTGTGGATGTTTTTTAATTTATCTCAACCCTCTGAGTCCTATTTGATAAATAAGATTTTAAGAGGACGAGTGCTGGTCCCCTTACTTCATAGTGGCATAGTTTCCTGATCAACGTTGTGCGCTGCACGCAATTATACTCGTATTTCGTCCTCAAGATTAGTATTAATAGAAATATGAACACAATGTAGTATCGCGTAGTGACCCCACTTCAGCACTTAAGTTAAGAGCTGGCAACTCTAAAAAAAGAAAAAAAAAACTGGTTATTTATAAGTTATCCCCCAACTTACAAATGGCGTCCCCACCTTTCCTTCCTCGGTGGATCGCGTTGAACTGTCTCCATTCGCAATTTAGTGCCGTACCTCTTCACAAGTTCCGCGTCTTGCACAAATTGTTAAAAATGAAAATAAATTTATGAATTTTAAATCTAATAAAAACATTAAAAATAAAAATGCCTAAAAGAGGCAGCCAAGATGATTTGCAATTAGTATTTTAAAAATTAAGAAAGTTGGAGAAACATTTAAAGCGGGATCGTCAAAATAGGGATCAATAAATTTCTAGTTCTAGCTCCTCTTCCTCCAGCTTTTCCGAATCTTCGATGGGTGAAACAACGGAAGCTTTAAATGGTATGCAAAATGCAAATACATATATTTTAATTTAACATCCTCAGGGGCTTAGATTTTTTTTCAGTACCCACATTTTGGAAAAATTAAGTTTCCAGCTAAATAATGGCCGGATAATTGTCGTTAGGGATTCTCACGTCACAACAGTCACGTGCCATAGACGTGATGATTAACCTACAACCGTTTTTCGCAATACGAGCTTCTTTTAAAATTAACATTTCTGACACTATATGTAACAATAAAATAAAACCGTTTCTCACGTCACAACAGTCGCTTGGCATGTACAGACGTGGTGATTTATAACGGTTTTTCCATATTTTCAGCTATGGATTGCGGTCAAAATCAAAATGACCTCCCTCAGACATCGACGGCTGCTTTTGTAACTCAGTTAGATGGTCAGGCTATTTCAGCTGGGAACTTGATTCCCAGTGCTAATAATAGTAACGATGTCATCCAGATAGAGAGTACAAACTCTGATTATTCAGAAATTTTAGGCAAGGACCCCTCTATTTCTATTGCATGCGGTCCTGAAGTACACAAAGAAGTAGCTTCTAGATTCGCATACATAGCCACAAAGGGATTGGATAAGGAAGCACGGAAAAAATTATTGGAAAAATTTCAAATACCCAGCAATTGCACAAACATAGCCGCGCCCAAGCTTAACGCCGAAGTAAAGGCGGCCATAACTGATACGGCAGTTAAATCTGATGTGAAGAAATAGCGGCAGCTATCTCGTCGCTTGGGAATATTTCTAACCACCTAAATAATACGCAAGGTTCAGATAAGCAGCTAATGCAAAACATAATGGACCTAGGTCGGTTACTATGTGATATCCAATACAGCCAATCTTTGTGTAGACGAAGTCTCATATTAAATTACGTCAGAAAAGATTTACGAGACCATCTTTCTTCTACAAATATCGACGGCAATCTTTTTGGTCAAAATTTTGGGGACACCATAAAAACCGCAAAGGCGGTTTCTAAATCTAGTTCTGATTTAAAACCAGAACCGCGGAGGCAACCTCAATTTACAATAATTTAAGTTACAGCAAGTATTTCAAGAAGTAATTTAAACTTGAAGGCGAAGTCCTCTGCTCGCAGGCAGCAGATGAACCAAACGCCACTCCAACAGCCTGTCGCGGCGAGGACCAGACCCGCGCCACACAGGAAGACCGGATAGCCTTATACGAGGCCATCCAAGCAGAGCCGCCGTCAGTAGACACGGTACGCTATGCAGGTAAACTTGCTCATTTTTATAAGCAATGGAGCTTAATTACTTCTAGCAGTACTATTTTATCCTGGATTAATGGTTACAAAATTAGGTTAAATAAACCTGTTCAGCAAAATCTTTCGCAAAATTGTAATAGAATAAGAACAGATAAAAATGAATTGCAAGAACATGTAAACAGTTTATTGTTAATTGGTGCTGTATCACCGTGTACACCTTGTCATGATCAGTTCTTGTCACGTGTTTTTCTAATACCTAAACCAAATGGTAAAAAAAGATTAATTCTAAATTTAAAAGGGTTTAATAAGTTTATTGATAACTATCATTTTAAACTAGAGGATATTAGCACGGTGTTAAATCTCATAGCAAAAGACTCGTATCGAACTACATTAAATTTAAAAGATGCAGTACAGCCCTTTATATATTTACAAAATTAATGAAACCCTATTACAAATTTGTTAAGATCTAACGGATTAATATCATCTATATATCTTAATGATTTACTGTTAGTTGGAGGTAGTTACGAAGAATGTGTAAAAAATGTTAACATTATGCAAAAGTTGTTAATGAACCTAGGATTTATCATAAACAAGGAAAAAAGTGTTGTGACTCCTTCGAATTCAGTAAAGTATCTGGGTTTTATCATTGATACGCACAATTGGACCTTAAGTTTACCATTGGAAAAAAGATGTAGAATTAAAAACGAACTTTTAAACATTATGCATCTAAAACGGTTTAAAATTAGAAGTTTTGGGAGGTTAATTGGATTATTAGTTTCAGCCTGTCCAGCAATTGAATATAGGTGAGTATATTTAAAACAATTGGAAAGGTGCAAATATCTTAAAGATTTTCGACAATATAACTAATATCTTAAAGAAAATTGAAAGACGATGACTATGACAAATATATGACTTTGCCAACTTCACTGTTATCAGATTTAAATTTGTGGGTTAATTCCGTAGATTACTCATTTAGTAGAATCAAAAATGATAATAATTACTGCTTAGAAATATTCTCTGACGCCTCAACTACGGGGTGGGGTGCCAGCTGTGGAGACCACAGGGCCAGTAGTAAATGGTCATCAGATGAACATATAAATCACCTAGAACTTCTTGCAGCTTATTTTTCCTTGAAAATATTCTCAAAAAATTACAGCAACTGTAAAATTTTAATGAGAGTTGACAATACAACAGCTATTAGTTACATCAATGGTATGGGGGGTATACAATACCCTCACCTATCTAAGGTAGCAAAAGACATCTGGTAATGGTGTGAAACACGTGGTTTATTTGTTTCCGCTTCATATATTAAGTCTTCGGATAATGTAATAGCAGATAGTCTAGACGGACCCATCCAGATGTGGAATGGGAATTGTCCATAAATGGTTATAATATATTAATCAAGGAATTGTTAATAAAACCTGATAATAAAAATGTTAATAAAAATGAAATTGACTTATTTGCTACACGGGTAAATAAAAAGTGTGAGAAATTTGTTTCTTAGTACAGTGATCCGAATGCTTTTTCAATAGATGCATTTACTTTAGATTGGTCCAAGTCCCTTTTTTATGCTTTTCCTCCAGTAGAAATTATTCTTAAAGTGTTGAGAAAAATTATAGCAGATAAGGCAGAAGATATTGTGGCTGTGCCACTGTGGCCTACACAATCCTGGTACCCTGTGTTCTTACGCTTGTTAAATTCGAAATTGGTGTATATAAATAATAATAACTTTTCTATTCCTAGTTACAGCAAACGAAACATACACATAAAAATTATCCTGGTTGCAGGGATTTTGTCAGGTCTGCAATATTACAGAGAGATGTTCCAAGTGCTTCAGCAGATATTATTTTGGCTTCAATATCGGAAAGTACCTTAAAACAGTATGATGTTTGTTACAAAAAATGGTATGATTTTTGTATTACTAACATGATAAACATGTATGAACCTTCTATTCCAATGATTCTAAAATTTCTTACAAAAACTTTTGAAGAGGGTGCCCAATATTTGACAATCAATTCTTATAGGTCTGCCCTCATCTTTTATTATAAAAAAAATTACCAGATGATGATAGGATTTAAAAGTTCTGTAAGGGTGTGTTTAAATTAAGACCACCATTACCTCGTTATAATATGACATGGGATGCAGGGGTTACAATAAATTATTTGGCTTCATTGTTCCCTAATGAAAATTTGACACTCGAAAAATTAACTAAAAAGTGTGTTACATTGTTAGCCCTAGTAACGGCACACAGGGTGCAAACCTTATCTAAAATTAAGTTAAATGAGATAGTTTACTGTAATGATCAAATGATTATCAAAATAAGTGATTTAATTAAAACCTCTAGACCGGGCACTAAGCAACCGATTTTATACTTACCTTTTTTTCGAGAGCGCCCAGAGATTTGTCCTGCTAATACACTAAGAGCATACATGGAAAAATCTAAAGATATTGTAAGGCACAACAATTACCTTTTTGTTAGTTTCAGAAAACCATATAAAAATGTATCTCCACAAACTCTTAGTCGTTGGATAAATTTGACCTTAAAAGATAGTGGGATTGACGTATCCATCTTTTCATCACACAGTACAAGACATGCAGCAACGTAAATGGAAAAAAAAGGGTATTAGTCCAGATAATATAAGACAAGCTGCTGGATGGAGCGGTAATTCCTCTACCTTTGCTAGGTTCTATGACAGACCGATTTTGGCAAACGATAGTCTAGCATTAGCAAACAGTCTGTGTTCTTTATAGATATAAGATATTATGTTTTATAAAATACTAATTAGTATTAAGTTAAATTTGATTATAAGCATATTATGTCAATATATTATAATATTAAGATAGTTATAAATAAAATTACTTAATAATAAATGTGTAATTGCATAATTTGTGATATTTCTTACTCTAAACATTTACATTGTGTTCATATTTCTATTAATACTAATCTTGAGGACGAATTACGAGTATAATTATTAACGATCAAACGAACTTACCTGTACGTGAAGTTCGATCGTAATTATACGAGGTATTTCGTCCGAAGAGATTAGTATAACCCACCCTCCCTAACAGGTGTGCGCCCATATCTGAAATATCACAAATAACTCTCAATGAAATGAAGACAGTTCAACGCAATCCGCCGAGGAAGGAAAGGTGGGGACGCTATTTGTAAGTAATAGTAACTAATTAATAGATAACTTATAAATAACCAGTTTTTTTGTTTTTTCTTTTTTTTAGATTTGCCAGCTCTAAACTTAAGTGCTGAAGTGGGGTCACTACGCGATACTACATTGTGTTCATATTTCTATTAATACTAATCTCTTCGGACGAAATACCTCGTATAATTACGATCGAACTTCACGTACAGGTAAGTTCGTTTGATCGTTAATCAAATGCCTTAGAGAGATCGCCAAAGACTCCTAGAGCATCCTGCGACCCCTCCCAAACATAAAAAATATAACTAATCATATCAACGCCTGCATCTGTTGTACAGCAACCCTTCGTAAAACCAAATTGCTTATTATGTAAAATGTTATTTATATTAAAGTGTGCTAGTAGCTGAGTAAGTATTATTTTTTCATATATTTTACTTAGTATTGGTAAAATAGATATAGGTCGGAAGTTAGATGGATCCGACTTACTACCAAACTTAAACAGAGGTAAAACTTTACTGTTTCATTATATCAGGAAATACGCCACTTTTTATACAATCATTATAAATAGTTGCTAAGTAAGGTGCGATAATATCGATTATAGATTTAATAACTTTCATTGACAGGCCCCATAAGTCTGCAGAATTCTTAATATTTATTACATTAAAATTTTTGCGGTCCTATTTCTTTCTAAATCTAAATTAGATTTCACACTCTTTTACATTATCTTTAAGAAGTAATTCAGCAGGAGAGGCATACACATGTTTGGTGGTTGAAACTGGAATGTCAGCAAAGAATTTCTCAAAAGCAGTTGCAACTTCACTGTTGGATTTAATTATTTTATTATCTATATTCAATTTAAAATGTGTTGCGACTGATGACTCTTCTAGTTTCATTTGCAATGTTTTGCCAAGTTGTTTTAATCTTATGTTTCAAATTCTTTTTTTTATTTCTAATGTGAAGAGATTTTGCTGCAGAGCAAACTTGCTTAAATGTTTTTGAATATAACCTTACATCATTTTTAAATTCTTCACTTTGATTAATTGTTCTTTCATTATAAAGTTCATACAAGTTTGATCTATTTTTTAAAATACCTGCTGTTGTCCATTCACTGAATTTAATTTTATTGTTTGTTCTCACTGTCTTAGAGGTGAAAATAGTATCAAATTTAAGTTAATTTAATTTAAACAGTTTACCAAACGACATATCCGGGCTACTATTAATACCCGCTAAATGTCCAATATTGGGTATAATTTCACCTCTAAACTTCTCAATATGTCTGACATTTATTGGTATACATGTGTTTCTGTCCTTGTGTAATTGTTTGCAATTATTATCTATAGGTAAAATGGCCCACTGTCCACATCATAGCTTAGTATATTAATGACTTCTTTATTTAATGGATCTATGTTGGTAAAAATGTTATCAATGCATGTAGCAGAGCTGTCACTGATCCTTGTTGGTTCAAAGAATAAATGAGTTAAGTTATATGATTTTAACAATGAAGTAAATCTAACAGTGGTGGAATTACTTTATAAAATATTTATATTTAAATCACCACACAATAATATATGTTTTTTAGATACTGTAAGCTAGGAACTTACACATACGACTTTGAGCTGAGGGAAGTAGGTATATAGGTTAACGTGAGGGCTGGAGAAATCTGGGACTGACCTTTTTGTTGAGCTGGTGGTTCTGTATCTGGGCGGAGGTTTCTTCTCACTACACTACACAGCTGTTGAGCGGATTATCGATAGATTTATCGCGGTTCGCCGGCGAATTTGGTATTATATTAACGAGCACAAATAAATATGCGCACACGCGTTCGCGTTCACTAGGTTTCGGGATGAGCTGAAAATGCATCCGGCGCGGACGGGTTCTAAATGCAAGTGTTCGTCACTCTCTGACAGCGCCCCTGAGTCGGTCGGCCATACATCACGTAGTGATGTCCTTTGTGTTTATTCTAAACGTCGCGCTAGGGTTGGCGCGAACATCCTGGGGGGCCCGCACAGGCGGCGAGCTGAGCCCCATCCTGAGCAGAATCCAGTGGGAGCCGGGCAATCTTGCCGACAGGCCTCCGCAGCTGGCCTTGAGTCGTGTCCAAGTCCACAACTCTGATGACTCCATCCTTCCCAGGTAGCAGACGTGAGATTCTTCCCATCTTCCATTGTAGAGGAGGCAAATTGTCCTCCTTGAGCAGAACCAGTTCTCCAATTTTGGGTGGAGGAAGAGGAAAGCCATTTGGAGCGGATTTGAAGGGTATGGAGGTAGGACTTGTTCCAAAGGTTCCAAAAGCGCTGAGAGAGTGATTGAATGAGCTGAAAGCGTTTGAGCGGAGATATTACTCTTTCATCTAGAGTCAGCTCGGGGAGAGCTGTGAGCGGACGGCCAATGAGAAAGTGGCCAGCAGTAGATCGGACGAAAGTGGACTGATGGGCCGAGAGTTTAACACAGCTTCGATTCTAGTGAGCAGAGTTAAGAATTCCTCGAAAGTGAGGTGCTGCTCACCGATAACACGGTATAGAAGTTGCTTTGCGGATTTAACATTAATCTCATGGATACCTCCCATCCATGGGGCTTTAGGCGGATTGAGTAACCAAGTTATATTTTGAGTTGAGAGTTTATGAGAAATGGCGTCGTTATTGTCATTGAGAAATTGTTGTACCTCTAGTAGATGATTCCTAGCTCCTACATAATTTGTGCCACAATCCGAACGTATCAATACCGGAAGTCCGCGACGTGAGCAGAACCTTTGTAATGTTGCAATAAACGCTTCGGCAGTGAGCGATGAGACTGGTTCTAAGTGAACCGCCTTTGTAGTGAGGCAAACAAATATGCAAAAATATCCCTTAATTAACTTAGCATTACGTAATTGACTTGATTTGAGCAGAAACGGTCCGGCGAAATCTGTTGATACGTGACTAAATACGGGCTGAGGTATGACTCTATCAGCTGGCAGGTCAGCCATGATAGGTACTTCGGGCTGAGCGCGGCAACGGAAACATCTTATGCATTTAAACGTTCTGTGCCTTATAATGCGGCGGGCAGATAATATCCAAAATTGCTGACGTAAAATAGCATGTAGCGTGTCCGTGCCAGGGTGGCAGTGTATGCGATGATAGTGATCTATTATGAGGTCTACGAACGGACTAGAACTAGGCAAAATGAATGGGTGTTGAGCATCGTATGTGAGTTCCGAACGAGTGAGTCTACCTCCTACTCTAAGGAGACCGTCCTGCGTAAAAGGCGACAGACGTTGTAGTCGTACTGTGCAGATTCTATCGGTTTGCAGGCGGTGAATATCTTCTGCGAATGCATTCTGCTGTACAGAGCGGATCCAGAAGAGTAATGCTTCTCTACGTTCACTTACAGTTAGAGGGCCTAGTTGTCGCGAGTTTGAATTTAGTTTACAGTTACGAATGAATCGCCTCATGTAGGCAGTGACACCAGTTAGTTTTTCTAAAGAGCTGAAGCGAGTGAGCAGATCACTATCGACACCGGGTATCGAGAAATTGCATGGTACGTATTTTGGTTTGAGCCCTGGCAAGTCTTGTCGAGTATGAGCTGAAGGCATCTTGGGCCAGGTATCCTCTGGCAATTTGAGCCAAGGAGGAGACCACCATAAATCATGAGCGGAGAGAGCTTGAGCTGATAATCCTCTGCTTGCACAGTCAGCAGGATTTAATTGGGAAGGTACATGACGCCACTTAAGTGTGAGTGAATTTGAGTTAATTTTTGTTACTCTATTTGATTCAAATGTTTGTAAACGATGGGGCGGAGCTTTTGCAAATATCATGAGTAGAATGAGCAGAATGTGTAGAGTGAGCCGACTGAGTATAATGAGTATGAGTAATATGAGCAGAGTTAACTTGAGCTACAGGTGAATCGCATGAGTGTTCAACGAGTCCTATGAGTGCAAAATCAAAAATCGTGCCGAAGGCTATGGGCTTCCCCGGGCCCAAAGCAATCTTAGTACCATCCAAAACGTGACCCAAAACGTCTGAGCCTACTAATAGATTTTATAGTTTGCCTAAATATGGCCGCTTGCGATTTTGTAGGCATGTTTAAAAATATATGCGTGTAACTAAGTTAAATATTTAAAAGTAATAAGCGGAAAATACGCGCGCAATTAATTAAAACGCAGAAAATAGATTTTAATAATGTGCCGACAATGTATACAATTTTATCATAAAATGTGTACGAGTTAATTAACAAATGAGCTGACCGATCGCCTGATGCCAATATAGTACTAGTGTATGTTTGATGAGCGGAGATTAATGCGTTAGAAGTCGTCTGTAATATTATATTAATGTCCTGAAGTTTGAATATAAACAAATTTTAGCGGGCGCGTTAGAAACAAAATAACGTAATGAAAACAATGTAAGTAGGTATGAGCAGGTTCAATCTCAATAATGTGCCGACTTATTCAAAACAGCTGTAACGTAACACCTATAATATATTTGTATAAACACAGAACGTCGATAAGAATTCTTATTTAAAACAGCTGTAACGTAACACCTAATAATATTTTTGTATAGACACAGAACGTAGATAAGATATGAATTCAATGTGAAGGTCACTATTTATTCTATGAAGAATACCTAATTGAGAATGAATGTAACCAGCTGTTGTTTACGCACGGGCGCCGTGTAGGTACCTATTACCTACAGAATGCACAAAAAATCAAGTACCGAAGCGAGCCGACGATGTTTGTATGGGCACTTGAGATGTTATGCGACTCATAACTATTAAAATAATGCTAAGTTAATTAATATTGTGTTTTAAAAATTGAGAATATGAAGATATAAACGTTATATATAGATAAAATACTTAGTAATGCAACGACGATTCACAATTCTGTTATGAGCCGAACGTAATTCACAATACGCACTAGTTATTACTTATTTTATATGCGAATAAAACATTAAAATATTTCGTAAGTAATTAAGAGCTGAGAAAATTATTATATGAGATATTATTGGCACAAATTATGTATTAGGTACCTAGGGAAGTTCTGGAATGTTCGAGTTCTTTGTTTGACTATGAGCCGACAACATACCCACTTTTTTTTTTTTTTTGGGTTTTTTCCTATGAATTTATGGGCCGAAATATGAACAAAATAATTTAATTAATTAACATGTAGGTTAATATCAAAGTACAGAATAGGGGTTTAATGTTAAATTGGACAAAATATAAATAATCCAGCTGATTTTATGTGCAGATTTGGGCGGAGTGGAACTGTAGGTGCTGGTTCTAATGAGGCCCAACGCCGGTAATAGGGAGAAGGGCTTCACGAAGGCTCAATGGGCCAAGAAATATGTAAGCTAGGAACTTACACATACGACTTTGAGCTGAGGGAAGTAGGTATATAGGTTAACGTGAGGGCTGGAGAAATCTGGGACTGACCTTTTTGCTGAGCTGGTGGTTCTGTATCTGGGCGGAGGTTTCTTCTCACTACACTACACAGCTGTTGAGCGGATTATCGATAGATTTATCGCGGTTCGCCGGCGAATTTGGTATTATATTAACGAGCACAAATAAATATGCGCACACGCGTTCGCGTTCACTAGGTTTCGGGATGAGCTGAAAATGCATCCGGCGCGGACGGGTTCTAAATGCAAGTGTTCGTCACTCTCTGACAGCGCCCCTGAGTCGGTCGGCCATACATCACGTAGTGATGTCCTTTGTGTTTATTCTAAACGTCGCGCTAGGGTTGGCGCGAACAGATACACTTATATTGATAATAACCATTATTTTTTCAAATTAATCATATAACCCTATAGGAGGCCTGTATACGCTAACAATAATAAAGTGTCCCACCTCTATACAGGCTATTTCAGTTGTTCTTTCTGTAGAGAGGCTTACTATGTCTTTGCGTACTTTATATTTAGTGCATACCAATATTTAACATCATTTCATTTTTCGTAAACCAATGTTCAGTTATACATAAAAGTCTAAATTATTGTTTAAAAGCAAGTCAATTTCTAATTTCTTACTAGACATACTTTGTTTGTTTTGAGCCACCAGCGAAAGTTTACATAATTTATTATCTTTAATTAAAATATTGTTTTCATGATTACTTGTACCTACAATGCTACAGACTTCCTCTGTTGTCTTACAGGCTAATTTAAATAATTATTATTTGGGACATTTTCCAAGGTGTTATAATAAGTCGTATTATTATGACTAAACTGCTCAATTGAAGCAGTTGTTGTCTTACTCGCCAAGTACTTGGCCGAGTTAAAATATAAAAAAGTTAATAGCGTATTTGCTATAAGTCTTGTAAAGTAAACGGATAGATAATATCTATCTAATGACAATTTACATCATTTATAACTTAAAATAATATATTTATTTTATTGTCATATCTATTTAATAATATACAATTATTATTAACACCAGTATACAATTGGCTGTTAAGCTTATATCTAATTTTGTTTTTCCGTGTTAACCGTTTTATGTAAGGAAATGTGAATAATATAATCTTACTAATTTTTTTAAAATTTTGCAGTTAATATTTAATGATTCTATACTTAGTATCGCCATAAATACTGTTATTTTAATTTGTTTATTTTTAATTGTAAAATAAATACTTTTATTTTACAATTAAAAATAAACAAAATATTACATTTGAATTTGGAATCATGCATTTTTAAATGATTGATCATTGAATTTTCTCATTTTGGCGCCAATACATTGTACAATATTTTGCGATATTAAAATGGAGTGGGGTGATAAAGAGAACCGAATCGCTGTGATTGCATTACACAAAGTAGGTATGGAGCCAAATTAAATTTTTATAACTCTCCATACGCTTTGACTTTGTATTAGTAAAATGTTTGTGCACCGGGTTACTATTAATAGGTACAATGAGACCTCCTCTGTTTGTGACAGAAAAAGATCTGGCCATCCACGTAGTGTTAGTATAAAAAAGATGGTCAAAGATGCAAGGGAAAGAATTCGTAGAAATCCTGTCCAAAAGCAAAAGATTTTATCTCGGGATTTATATTTATGTATTAAAATAACACACTGTAAAAGTAATAAATGTTATTTGCAATAGAAAATTATTTTTTTCTTTGTTTCAGTATTTATGGCAAGACTAGGTATAATATTAATCTTTTTTTTTTTTTTTTTCTTAAGGAAAACTTACAGCTAGACGGTGCAAGACTATTTACAGAGTAACAGTAAAGGGCCAATTACATGTTTTCACGATTAACTAATAATTATAATGTTCAAATTAAGGTAGACATTCAAAGGACGAGCAAAAGGAAAAAGATTTGACTTAATTGTAAATACAGTATTAGCAATTACTGTTAAAGAAATGGTATGTAAGAGTTTTTCTTACATTTTGCACACTGGTGTTGAATAAATCTATGTCGGTAATCCGAGACGCTGCATTGTATGCTTTGCTAGCTCGCACGATGTACGAGTTCTGATCTGATCTGGTAGGTGGTGGAAGCAAACGGAACGTGAAGGAGTTGGTATTTCCTAAGCGAGCCGGTAGGTACCCTAAGCTCGAACTTGCTTACTAGTTCTAAGCAATCGATTGAACCATTGTACTTATATCTTAAAAAGGAGCGACAAATGGGCAATGTTACGCCGTTCTTCGAGCGGTAGCATATGGAATTTTTTGCATCTTTCGACATAATTAGGTAAGTAGGTCCTGGACTTGAACTGGATATATTTTAAAAACTTTTTCTTAATATTCTCAATGCGATCAATATAGGTAGCGTATGGCTGCGTACAAAAGCACAGTAAATAATTTTAATTGTTTTGATGCGCTTGAAATCGGAAGACAGTCTAAATATGAAACCCAACGCTTTAGAGCCTTTTTTAATAATGTTGTCAATATGCGAGTCGAATAAAAGTTTAGCATCGAAAGTGACACCTAGATCCCTAATAGTATTGACTCTTGTTAAAATAGTATTAGATAGGTTGTATGGATACGTTATTATGTTGGATTTACGAGTATATGAACATACATAGCATTTTGACACATTTAAATCTAGCTTGCTTGTGACACAGTAACGGTCAAAACTATCTAGATCTTTTTGAATGTTTACAGTGTCAACAATACTTTTGACTAATTTTGAATTCTTGAGCATAGTTTTATTTATTATTTATTTATTTATTTATATACAACTTACAACTTCTATCATTACAGGTTTAAACCTAATACAATAGAGTGTTACTAGTAGGTACTTAAATTTATCTTACTTGCTACACAATAGGTGACCTTAGTGAACTCGTTCAATGAGCACGTAAATAAATCGACGGTGTTTGCGACCGTGTTCAGCGTCCGCAGCGCCCGCGTGAGCGGGGCCATCTGCAGCAGGTTGGTGCGCGCGCACGACACCTCCAGCAGCGGCGGTCGCCGCCGCCGCTCCGCGTACCCGTCCAGCACACACAGCCTGGCCGCTTGTAACACAGCTGGATAGTGCGTTACACCGCGCAAAACTTTCACTACATATGTGGCCAGGACCACTTCCCTCCTAACTTCTAATTTATAGTAGCCGACCATACCCAGAACAAATAGCGTTGGATACAGCAACGGATAACCTGGGTACACGCCGTAACTTTTGAGATATATGAAGCGCACAAATTTGTTCTGGATACGTTCTAGCATATTTATGTATTTGTCCTCGTGTGGGGACCAAATCACGGCATTGCCTTCTAAGTGGCTTTTCACGAGACCTTCGTAGAGTGCTCAAAGCTGCGATATTATAAATTAAATTATAATTAAATACAGTTTATTTCAGGATGCATAGGCCCATATTATAAATACCTTATAGACTAACATACATAATATATAATAAACTAACACTAACATTAAACATTAAACACGTATTGTCTGCGACGTGGGGCGTGAAGTGTTCGGGAGTCGTCCTCTAAATCTTCTGTAGACGACTCCAATCGGCCAGAACTCCTCCTTCTCGAAGGTCGGTAAGTGATGGGTTGGAACTCTCACCACAAAAGAACTAAAGTTCACTTTATGACGAGATTCCAAACGCTCGACCCTCAAGGCGAAGTTGGTTCTTCTCCTGATGTAGTCCACGACCTGCTCGACCGTCGTAGACCATTATGAAACTGATGAGCTTGCCGTAGCGGAAACCCTAGGTTGCGATAAGCCTTTTTACATACGTCAACTATGTGTTTTCTGAAGTTTAAATCGGCTGTGAAGTTAACTCCTAGATCCTTAATCTCAGTGACGCGTTTCAGTGGTGTTCCCTCTATGTGGTATTGATGATGACGAGGAGAGCGAGCGCGGCTAAATGACATTACGCAGCACTTATCCGTATTGAAGTGCAGCTTATTGTCACTAGACCACTTCACAATTCTGTCTATGTCCTGCTGCAGTTTGTGATGATCAGCGTCATCTATTATTTTCATTATAATTTTTAGGTCATCGGCAAATAATAAGGCTATCGCTTTTTTGATAACCTCTGGTAGATCATTCAAAGTCAAAATAAATAGAAGAGGACCTAAATTGCTGCCCTGACTCACGCCAGATCTCGTGAAATATGTTTCGGAAATCATCCTCCACAGTCCACGTACTGACATCTATCCCGCAGATATCTTGCAATAAAAGCCAGGGTATGCGGGGCACAACCTGCCTCAGCTAACTTCGACAGAAGAATATCATTGTCGACTGTGTCGAACGCCTTTCTGAAATCAAAGTATGCTACATCTATCTGATTGCCAGCGTCCACAGCTGGTACAAGATAGGTCATCAAATCCAGCAGGTTTCCTGTCGTTCCTCGCGCAGGACGAAAACCATGCTGAGCGTCATTCAACTGGCTACATACTTGAGTATACATGTCACGATTAATGGCGAACTCAAAAACCTTTGCTGGAGTACAAAGGACTGCCACTGGTCTATAATCACTGGGTTCCGTGCCACGTGGTACCACTCGTGAAAGTGTCCACCGCTCGGGAAACTGCGCGGTTTCTATACACGTGTTGAATAAGTGTGTCAAAGGTTCTACTAAAACTCTACTGCAGTCCTTGAAATCATACGCTGGTATACCATCCGGACCATCCGAACGCTTGGGCGGCAGGCGAGCGAGCGCGCGGCGCACGTCGCCAGGGCGTAGACGCGTGATTTGCACACGTGCGCCCGGCGCCGACGACGCCGCTGCGCTCGCCGCTGCCACGCTCAGCGCCGGCGGCTCCGGATTGTACACAGAGTAAAAGTATCGAGCGAACTCATTCGCGGCTTCTAGCTCAGTCAATTGTCGACCATTTCGCATTAACCTTTTTGTGCCCGAACTGTTTTTCCTGGATCTCACGTAGCTCCAAAAGGCTCGCGGATCCATCGCCAGATGGCTTTGCATCCTATCGCGCAATATCGGTTATGAGCTCGAGCCGTCTCGATTTTCACCCTCGCCCTACATTTAGAGAAGGCCGAGTAGTCTGCCGTCAGTCTACTCTGCTTGTACTTTTTGTGTAATTCGTACTTACGTTTGACCTCTCTAATAATATCGGCAGTGCACCAAGCGGGATACTTCCTAGAGCCTAAGTAACTATTTTTCTGAGGAACGCAAACGTCAATAGCTTCATAAATTCTATCATAAAAAAAAAAAATATGCAACATTAGGATCACTTATATTATACATTTCGGACCAATCTATTTCATTTAATAAACTATATAAGCGATAAAAGTCTGCTTTATTAAAGTTCCAACGCTTACTTTTCGCTGCCGTCGGAGAGTGTGATGCCGGGTGCGCGGGCGCGGGGGCGGCGCGTGGCCGCTGAGCCCGAGGCGCATCGCCAGCGGCGGGTGATACGCGTCCACGGGTTCCAGCGCCTCGTCCGCCGCGTCCAAGGAAATCCCAACGAACGTACTTAATACCAAGTCCAGCTGACGATCGTTGCAGTTAGGCACCGCGTTATATTGAACGAGTTCACCAAAGGCCATAAAATATTCATAGTAGTTACTTACATTTATATTGCACGAGAACAAGTTAAAATCGCCTATTATAACTAAATTTTTACCATACTCGTATTTCTTCTAACACACTAAACATTAGCATATACTCGCTCTCATCCGCCTGAGGCGGAATATAAACTGCACAGCAAGTAAATAAAAATCTGTTTTGCGTATGAACTGTGGCACAAATCACTTCAAAGCTGTGAGCGTCAACATCGACATCGGTCATCACCTGGCGTAGCTCGTAGCGCGGTTCAGCAACTAAAGTACGCCACCGTGTTTCCGCCCGTCCGCCCTATCACATCTTAGGACGTGGTATCCCGGAAGTGAGAAATCAGCATTTTCTATCGCAGTATTTAACCCTGTTTCTGTCATCACAAATAAATCTGCTCCTGACGACTCTAATAACGCCAGGAACTGCGTAGTCTTTGTACGCAGCCCTCTGACATTTTGATATAAAATGTTAAATTGTTTATTCGGCTTGCAGCGGGGCTTATTTGGTTGAGCGTCGAAACCAAATCCATTCCAAATCCATCACACAACTTTTCAAAATTACCTTCTGTAATACCGACCTTAAAAGAAGCATACTCCCGTTCGGTTTTAGGTTTCAGTTTTTCGATATCAATTTCATAGTCCTTGCCGAGTATATTTTCTATGTAATCCTTCAAATTTTTTGCACTTGTGCTCTTATCTAGTCTCTAGAATTTCTTACGTTCGACAGCTTTTAGGGATACTGTAGACGTATTGCCGCCTCTTTTTATCAAGCTTGTACGTTTACGATTTCTAACTTGTATCCAATTCAGACTTCCGACTTCAGTATTTCTGGTCACCGCTGCATAGGAATTGACATTGGGCTGCAGCGGCGCGGACACCGGCGGCGCCGCGGACACCGGCGGCGGCGCGGACACCGAAAGCGCTGAAAGCGCTTTTCAGTACAAATATTCTGCACAGATCGGCCACAGCTGCATCGGCGGCAACACTCCGAACGCGCGGTCAAAAGGTCTTAAGCGCCGTGCAAATCGCGTCACGTAAACACTGTAACCTTGTCACTCTTCTAAACACAAAATATTGTTTCAACAATCTGTTTTTATTTTTTATCACGAAAATACACTATTAAAAGTTATTTTAACACAGTCACTAATTGGAATGGGTAATAATTAAGGCTTGTAGCAACAATTATATTAACCAGAACTACTGAAACCTCCAAAAACTAATTAATTTCCAGGAGTAAACAAAAATACGTGTCGATGCGCGCGCGATACATACCCACCGAACCTAGTTAAACGAAAACTAACAATAAATTAAACATAATATTACACCTAATACATAATATAACTATAATACATTATATTTTCTATTTTTCATTCATCATACAGCTTTTACTACAGATTTCTTGCCAAATCGTCATAGGACACACATTTTATGCAGATTTTAACAGATTACAGATAAATAGTGCAATGATCCTGGCAACACTGCGCAGAACTTAAAGAAGAATAATTATATATACTTATTTTTTTTATATGGCGACTAGCTTGAAACTATTGCCAGTGTCAAGTGTTAAAGGTAAGGAAAGGTAAAATATGTGATAGGATATAAATTTTGATAAGGATACCACCAAGAAAATAATAATAATGAAATATACAAATTATTATGTACAATAATACATAAATTAAATAAAATACTTCTTTACAAACTTAAATCATTGATTATTATAAATTCACTTACAAGACTGAATTATTTTACAGGATTATAGGTATATTATACACATCATACAAGTAGGAAAGGGAACATAAAGGGAGCGCAAAGAGGATAAAAACGAAGTATGATCACGTTAAGGGCACGAGAAAAATATGTGATCTAAAGTTCCCGTATCCTCCCGCAATCGTAATCACACGCATCATTATTTAAAATGCCAATTCTAGTTAAATGACTAGGAATACACAATGTCATGTCAATGTCCCAATCGCATTCTTATTATCGACGAAATCACAAGTTTGGAACTATTGATTTTATTAAAACAAGACTTTTTTGGTATAATAGGCTGCAATTTGTACGTACGATTACATTTATGTTGTCCAGTAAACTCCCAGTTCTTATTCCAGTTGTAGCATAGCTACATTTTTTTAACGTATCGTTATAACTAATAACGATGCGTATAGCGTCATCTATTGGCAGTTGTCGATATTAATAATAGCTAATTTGTGCTAGACAACGCCATCTATTTTTTTTTTTTTTTTTTTTTTTTTTTTTTTTTTTTTTTTTAATACTAGTTCCCCCGGCCATTAGCCAGGACAATTGTTTACATGGTTTTTTGATTACATGTTTTATTTTTAGGTTACTTACAATTTTTATCGTTACATTTCTTTTCTTACTACTACTTTTGTACATTTCTCTTATTACTTATTTCTTTTCATCTTACATTTATATCCTTCAAAATCTTGTGCTATTTACTTACATTAATTTTTGTATTTACGTTTACATTTTACAATTTCTTAATTCTTTCTCCTTTTTTACAATCTTTTACTTACTTATATAACTCTATTTCTTACTTAAATTTGTACATTTCCTTACATTTCATTTATATTTATCACTACATTAACGTTCACTTACACTGCTTTTTTATTTTGCATTACTTTTTTCTTTTCAAATTACATTTAATTTTCTTTTCGTTTTACATTGTCTATTCTACTTTACATGTCTAGCCATTTGTACTTTTCTTGTTTCTATCTCCTTCTACATTTCTAACTTTACACTTTACCTTCCCACTTCATTCCTTTACATTTTGTCATTTTTATTTTCTTGTTTACTTATCAATTTTTATTCTATATCTTTACATTTATCTTTTCCTCTTTTCTAATTTGTATAATGCTATATTTAGCTATTACACTCATTCCTGTTTCTATCATATTCTACATTTTTCTTTACGCTTACTTACATTTTTTATTTCGGTCCGCGTCCAGGGCGAAGTGCCCAGCCGGGCGGTTTGCGAAGAGGTTATTTTTACAATAAGTCACCACAATTGTGATCTGCTATGCACACCGTGTAACACCAAGTAGTTTTATAGTCGCAATAGTACCAGTTTACATTGTTACTTCTTAAGCTATATATGCTATGTTATGCACTATAACCATACATATGCTAAGATTTTTATAGCCGACTACATACATACGTCTTTATTGGATCTGTCAAAAACAGTTTTTTACAGATGCCAACCCGATTTGTTTCGGCTATGCTGGCCGTACTGGTACTACTGTTCCTACTCCTCCTGGTTGTCATACGCTACGGCTGCCCGTGCTATAGCATCCCACTTACGCCGTACCGGACACTCCGCACTAAACGCGTTATGGTCTACTCTCTTTAGGCCCATACGCCATCTATTGGCAAATGCTTCTAACTAGAGCTTCATCTCTAATATTTCTTTATTGTGGCATTTGTATTACGCATTACCGCTAATTGTAGGTTAAAAAAAAAACAACAAATGTCAGTAGGGGTATAAAAGGGTTGTCGCGACAGGACAACGCCCTTTTTCCCTGCCGAATTTTGGTTGTTCAACTTCTTCTAGATACAAGTTTATATTAATTATACTATTTTAACCCCGTGTTCAGGGTGAGTAATTTGATATATCTGTGTTGTGAATGTTTGCTAAATCACGCTTGTAATTAAAACACATTATTTTTTCCTGTGAATTAGCACCATTGTAGAATTTGTTGGCAAACCTTTTGATTGGCCACGTGCTCAATTTGTAGTTTCATTTTTCCGATCTTGCATTGTTAGATATTATTAGGATGTTTGTATCAAATTAATTGTCCTTTATATCATTTTATCTTTTTATATTTTTTTTGCTTATCCCTTATTTTGTGATGGATACACAGCCCATGGTTGGATCGTTAGGGGCTAGAACCATGGCTGCTGTGGTCCACACTCTTCACACGCTGGTATGAATGTTTCCAAGAACTACGGTACGGGTACAAGCACCGCTATCTACATCCTCGGTACAGCACTGCTTGGCTTACTCTTCGCCCTCTGAGTCCTACGCTATAGACGGATGACTATCTGGCCTGTGCCAGGGACTGTCCGCTCCTAGGCGACCACGTCGTGACGAGTTCCTGACCCGAACACAGGACCCGAAAGCGCCACGTGTTGTCATACCTTACCGTCGACAGATCCAGCTAAGTGCCGTGTAGTTTAAAAGCCCCACCAATCTCTAAAGACACTAGAGGCTAAACCAGATACATACGGCCTTCTGCCCACGACCTCTTAATTTGAATAAGTTTGTCACGTTGGTAACACATCTTTTATTTAATATTACCCGTAACACAGTCATCGTATAAATGAATTGTCGGTACATTTAGAAGGTCGTAAGGATAGATTTTAAATGGATGAGTGTCACCACTCTGCACTGCATCCTTAACTATATCATCAGTAGTGTTCGGTCGTTCAACATGCAGGCCAGTCGTGCACGAGCAGCAACAGCGTTTATAGTAATTCACATCATTATACAGAAGAAAAAACATCAAAGAAAACGTAAAGTGCGTTGGTGGATGAAAGAGTTGTACCGAAATAGGATGCAATATGGAGTGAAGCTTATGATAGATATGCAGTATGAAGCGGTTGAAGAAACAATCAAAAACTTCACAAGAATGTCAACAGAAGATTTTAATCACTTGAAGAACTTAATTGAGCCAAAAGTGAAAAGAATGGACACCCAGTTTCGCGAAGCTATTACAGCGACCGAGAGGCTGGCTATAACCCTAAGATTTCTAGCCACCGGGGACTCATATACTAGCTTACAGTACCTATTTAGAGTTTCAAAACAATTTATTTCTAGGATAGTCCACGAGGTCTGTGATGCTATCAGTGATGTTTTAAAAGATTTGGTAAAGGTGAGTAAAAAACACAATCTTAAATAGTTGTCTTTATTTAACTATTCCTCATTGTTTCCATAATTTGGAGACGGCGTAGTGGCCAACGAATCCGTATTTAAAGTTGAGGTCGAGGTTAAGGATCTTTGAGCCCCTGGTTGTGTTATATTCATAAACTGGACTGTATTTGCCTAAATCGGCCTCAAAATTTATATGATTTCTTGCCTGTTTGACATATATTAAAGTATGATTGTCATATTTCCTCAATTCATTTCCAATGTGCTGGCCATAAGTGAAATATGGATCAGTCGCTTGTGACGGTTCAGTTAAAATTTTAAATGCTTTGGTTAACATTTCGTTCTCCTCTTCTTCGTGTTTCCTTATCTTTGGATTTTTTTTTGTAGTTTTTTATCTGGTTCTCTGTTTTTAAGTTCTTGTAATTGTACTTGGGAAGACTCACCTTCATTAGGTGGTGTAGGGTTCTGAAAAATAGAATATGCATTTTATTAACTATACTTAGTCTTGTACTTCTTCCCACACTGATTGTTCCGAATATAATGCTAAGAAATAAAAAGACCTTTGATCTAGTTTTAAGATTATACGAGTATAATTTGAGTCACTATGAATTACCTAACTATATTTATTATTTATATTTTTCCTGATTCCCACCGTCGAGAAAGACTGGTTAGAAATTGCTCAAGAATTTGAAGATAAATGGGATTTTCCTCATGTTATAGGTGCTATGGATGGAAAACACGTAATGATACAAGCACCAGTTAACAGCGGCACGGAATATTATAACTACAAGAACTTTTTTACTGTTTGCTCTTGTAGACGCAGACTACTGTTTTAGATACAATGACATTGGTTCCCAGGGAAGACTTCCGGACGGGGGGATCTTTAAACGCACTACATTATACAAAAAACTCGAAGAGAAGTCCATGAAAATTTCTCAGCCATCGATACTTCAAATACCATACGCCTTCAAAGTTCCATACGTAATTCTGGCAGACAAAGCATTTGCACTAAATGAATACACAATGAAACCAAAAATCCAACGAGAGCCGAAGAGAGGATCTCTAGAAAGAATATTTAACTATCGCCTGTCAAGAGGGCGTAGGGTAGTGGAACATGCTTTCGGAATCGAAAGCTCAGTTTTTAGGGTTTTAAGGAAACCTATGTTACTATCACCCGATAAAGCTACAAAAGTGGTTTTAGCTGATATACATTTACACAACTTTTTGCGAAAGAAATCCAGCCAGAAATATACACCACGTGGATCGTTAGATATAGAAACAGAAACTGAAACCATTCCAGGAAGTTCCATTCCAGGATATTCCAGAGAAATGACAGTAAACTTTTATCTTTTCTCCCTCTCACCAGCCTGCCACGGAGAAGTGGAAATGACGCCAAGGAAACACGATTACATCTTGCTGAACATTTCATTACTAATGGAGCAATATCTTGGCTAAATAGATACTAAAATATGATTTATGACAGTGTTTCCCAACCTTTTTCCGCCACGGACCCCTAGGAAATCAAGCACAGATGGACCCCCTTAATAAAATAAACAGCAAAAAAATCGGATTATGTATCGTACAGAGATGACACCGCGGACCCCCATACATATACTCGTAGACCCCTAGGGGTCCGCGGACCACAGGTTGGGAAACACTGATTTATAACAATATATGAACCAACCTGCAAAGTATCTGGTGTATCATTTGTCGGACTATTTAAACTGTCTTGCATAGTATCTATTGTATCATTTGGTGTACAATTGTCTTGCATAAAACTGAAGTCGTTAAATCCAAACCATTTTTAAACATAAATACTGTCTCGACCTGTGAACAATTACCAATTATTAATTAAGTAACCATTAATAACAATTAATGTAGGTACAAATGTGAAGTTTTAATTATGTCACAGAACTTTGAACACTTATTTAGTAAGTACTTGTAAATATCAGTGTATAATTACCAGAGCCAGTGATTTGGATTTTAGACATTCTCCATTTTTCTCGTCTATAAGATGACAAGAGTACAGTCATTTTTTTCTTCAATTCTGGCACAGACTCCCATTTCACAACTTATTTCTCTCCAAGCGTCTTCTCTGAGCGATTTATTATGATAAAAAGAACTTTTGCTATTCCACAGCAGTTCTTTTGTACCATAAAGTTTAATTAATTTACGGCAACTATGATTATCCATCGTTCGGAACGCAACGAACACACAAAATAATATCACGTCCATCTCAACTGGCGCGCGCGCCACAACTGAGCTTCCTTTGATGCGCGGTAAAAAACCGACTCTAGATGGAACGGGCCGCTCTAAAAGCTCTAACAGACGCCCTGATTTGGCTGGCGCCAGCCATATTGGAACCGACATAGCAACCATTCCAACATTGCTACAGATTGTCCGACGGTTGGCCTTCCAGCCGTCAGTTGACTTTGCTATGAAGTAGTGAACGGACGTCTTGCCACCTGATGCCGTCGATGCATAAACATCATGCCGCCGGTATTATCTAAAAATGCTAAAATAGCGTTGGTTGCGGCAACCATTGTTGCTACATCACCGCTATAAAAGGAACAAAGGAAAAAACGAAGAGAATGGGCTAAATTCTACTATAGAAATAGAGAATATTACAGCCACATGCGGCTCCTTAAGGAATTGGATGATTTCCGAACATATCTTCGAATGCCTCCAGAATCATTCGTTGAAATATTAAATCTTGTGAAAAAATATATAACGAAAACCGATACAGTTATGAGGCGAGCTGTAACTGCCGAAGAAAGATTAGTAGCAACTTTAAAATATCTCGCGTCAGGAAGAGAATATAAAGATCTTACATTAAGCACATGTATATCACCACAACTACTGTCCGAGATAATACCAGAGACCTACGAAGCTATCATTAGAGTACTCAACGATTACCTAAAGGTATGTATTCAATAAAACAACTTTAATATTTTAAAAAATTAGATTATTTATTCTTCTATAATAACAAACATGAAGATGGCGGCTCTGTTACCAAGTATGAAGAAGTTTTATGCAAAAATCAAATGTATTATTTGTAGGCGTAGGTATTAAATGTATTATTTTGTACCCTTACTTTCGAAATCATAAAAATGAAAATGAAAAATTACGAATATCAAATCGAAAAATTACTTTTTAAAAATGAAATATTTATTTAAC
The DNA here is from genome assembly GCA_037179445.1 of Phengaris alcon alcon. Taxonomy (NCBI): domain Eukaryota; kingdom Metazoa; phylum Arthropoda; class Insecta; order Lepidoptera; family Lycaenidae; genus Phengaris; species Phengaris alcon. Next base: position 664,204 of record JAYRCH010000032.1, read on the forward strand.
TCCTTCGTCTTTCCTCTGAATACCTGTTGTTGATTGCTGCTTAACTCAAAAGAAGTATTTGGGTAGTCGTTAATTAATGAAGAGGAATCTAATTGGATTATTAGATAGATAGGTTGTGAAGACGAGCCATCCGATGTAAGCTGAGGGGACACTATGTGTTGGTATAATGATGGTGAAAGTTGAGGTAATGTTGATGGTGATGGCTGACTTTGTTGAGGTGATGGTTGAGATTGTGATGTATGTGAGTGCTTAGGTGATGGTGATGGCTGACGATGCTGTGGTGATAGTGATGGTGACGGTTGATGATGCTGTGGTGATGGTGTTGGTGATGGTGCATATGGTGACGGCTGGTGATGCTGTGGTGATGGTAACGGTTGATATAGTGATGGCTGACGATGCTGCTTTTTCTTTTTACATTTATTGATGTTTCAAAAGTAAGAACTTCTAGTTTTGCATAGAACAATACTTCTCTTATTAATTTTTCGGCTAGGCATCTTTGTACTTTTGGGAGCTCCTTGAATTGAGAGCTCACGGAGTTCCCAAAAGCATCAGCTGATGTGCCGTCGCCAGATACTAATATTTTTGCAGACTCTAGTAATTCTGACTGTTTCTTTAAAATATCATTTTGCTTTTTTCTCGTAACGCGTTCTCTTTTTGTTGCAGGTTCCTGAAACAGAAAATGACTTGTTACAAATAGTTAAAGACTTTGAAATAAAATGGCAATTTAATCATTGCTTGGGTGCTATTGACGGCAAACATGTTATTATCGAAAAGCCGCCGAAATCGGGTACATTATACTATAATTATAAGGGAACTTTCAGCATAGTCCTGCTTGGTATTGTGAATGCAAATTACGAGTTCATTTATGTAAATGTAGGTTATAATGGCAGTGTTTCTGATGGTGGAGTATTCAAACATACAACTTTTCATAAAAAATTGATATCGAAACAACTAAATTTAACATCACCTTCTATTTTACCGCAATCAAATGTTATTGCCCCTTATTGTTTTGTGGCAGATAATGCATTTGCCATTAATTAAAATCTTTTAAAACCATATCTAAGACGAAATTTAACACATGATCAAAGAATTTTCAATTATAGACTTTCCAGAACAAGAAGAATTGTCGAAAATGCATTTGGCATTAGCTGAACGTTTTAGAGTATTAAAAAGACCAATTCAAATTAATGTTCATAATGTACCCAAAGTTGTAATGGCTTCATGCGCACTGCACAATTATTTAAAAAAAAGTCATCAAACTATATAACAAGAACTTGTGTTGATACCGAGGATACTGAAACATGTACTTTTCGGCCAGGAAACTGGAGATTAAATGGCAACTCAGTAGGCCTTAACAGAACAGAAAGGCAACGTACTGCAGATGGTAATTATGTTAGACAAATATTCACTGAATATTTTAATAATCAGGGCCGGGTACATTTTCAAGAAAGAATGATTAATACTTTAAATATCTAATGCTTACCTCATCATTATTTGACAGGGAAGAATTCGTCTCCATATTGTCAATAACCTCTGTCATCGGCGTGGTTTTTTCGTCCAAGAATGAGAGGTGTTCGTAGTACCACAGTGATGGCGTATGCACCTCATCGTTTCCAGCGCCACTAGTCTTGCTAGCTTCCACCTAAAAATATGTAAAATATCCAAATTTAGTGTTTACTGAAACCCATAGCTGTTTCATTTCTTCAATAAAGTACTTAGAATATGTAATGTTTTTTTACTTGTTAAGTCTTGTCAAAACATGTCTTGATGTAGCAATTATACCGCTATGTTTACTTGCTACATAAAGACATGTTTTGATATCGCGCAGCCCTAAACTTGGCATCACTTCATATTTCTCTTGTCACTTAGACTGTATAAGCCGGTCGAGTGAATGGGCGAAATCCTTTAGCAATCATGTCATTATTCATTATGAAACGCAAAAAAATTTCGTCACAATAAATACATATGAGACACATTATTTATTTATATACATAACAGGTTATTTGACTTGAATTTTGTATAAGCTAGGAACTTACACATGCGACTTTGAGCTGAGGGAAGTAGGTATATAGGTTAATGTGAGGGCTGGAGAAATCTGGGACTGACCTTATTGTTGAGCTGGTGGTTCTGTATCTGGGCGGAGGTTTCTTCTCACTACACTACACAGCTGTTGAGCGGATTATCGATAGATTTATCGCGGTTCGCCGGCGGGGTTGGTATTATATTAACGAGCACAAATAAATATGCGCACACGCGTTCGCGTTCACTAGGTTTCGGGATGAGCTGAAAATGCATCCGGCGCGGAAGGAGATCTCAATGCAAGTGTTCGTCACTCTCTGACAGCGCCCCTGAGTCGGTCGGCCATACATCACGTAGTGATGTCCTTTGTGTTTATTCTAAACGTCGCGCTAGGGTTGGCGCGAACATCCTGGGGGGCCCGCACAGGCGGCGAGCTGAGCCCCATCCTGAGCAGAATCCAGTGGGAGCCGGGCAATCTTGCCGACAGGCCTCCGCAGCTGGCCTTGAGTCGTGTCCAAGTCCACAACTCTGATGACTCCATCCTTCCCAGGTAGCAGACGTGAGATTCTTCCCATCTTCCATTGTAGAGGAGGCAAATTGTCCTCCTTGAGCAGAACCAGTTCTCCAATTTTGGGTGGAGAGGAAGAGGAAAGCCATTTGGAGCGGATTTGAAGGGTATGGAGGTAGGACTTGGTCCAAAGGTTCCAAAAGCGCTGAGAGAGTGATTGAATGAGCTGAAAGCGTTTGAGCGGAGATATTACTCTTTCATCTAGAGTCAGCTCGGGGAGAGCTGTGAGCGGACGGCCAATGAGAAAGTGGCCAGCAGTAAGGGGCTGATAGTCCGTGGGATCGAACGAAAGTGGACTGATGGGCCGAGAGTTTAACACAGCTTCGATTCTAGTGAGCAGAGTTAAGAATTCCTCGAAAGTGAGGTGTTGCTCACCGATAACACGGTATAGAAGTTGCTTTGTGGATTTAACATTAATCTCATGGATACCTCCCATCCATGGGGCTTTAGGCGGATTGAGTAACCAAGTTATATTTTGAGTTGAGAGTTTATGAGAAATGGCGTCGTTATTGTCATTGAGAAATTGTTGTACCTCTAGTAGATGATTCCTAGCTCCTACATAATTTGTGCCACAATCCGAACGTATCAATACCGGAAGTCCGCGACGTGAGCAGAACCTTTGTAATGTTGCAATAAACGCTTCGGCAGTGAGCGATGAGACTGGTTCTAAGTGAACTGCCTTTGTAGTGAGGCAAACAAATATGCAAAAATATCCCTTAATTAACTTAGCATTACCTAATTGACTTGATTTGAGCAGAAACGGTCCGGCGAAATCTGTTGATACGTGACTAAATACGGGCTGAGGTATGACTCTATCAGCTGGCAGGTCAGCCATGATTGATACTTCGGCTGAGCGCGGCAACGGAAACATCTTATGCATTTAAACGTTCTGTGCCTTATAATGCGGCGGGCAGATAATATCCAAAATTGCTGACGTAAAATAGCATGTAGCGTGTCCGTGCCAGGGTGGCAGTGTATGCGATGATAGTGATCTATTATGAGATCTACGAGCGGACTAGAACTAGGCAAAATGAATGGGTGTTGAGCATCGTATGTGAGTTCCGAACGAGTGAGTCTACCTCCTACTCTGAGGAGACCGTCCTGCGTAAAAGGCGACAGACGTTGTAGTCGTACTGTGCAGATTCTTTCGGTTTGCAGGCGGTGAATATCTTCTGCGAATGCATTCTGCTGTACAGAGCGGATCCAGAAGAGTAATGCTTCTCTACGTTCACTTACAGTTAGAGGGCCTAGTTGTCGCGAGTTTGAATTTAGTTTACAGTTACGAATGAATCGCCTCATGTAGGCAGTGACACCGGTTAGTTTTTCTAAAGAGCTGAAGCGAGTGAGCAGATCACTATCGACACCGGGTATCGAGAAATTGCATGGTACGTATTTTGGTTTGAGCCCTGGCAAGTCTTGTCGAGTATGAGCTGAAGGCATCTTGGGCCAGGTATCCTCTGGCAATTTGAGCCATGGAGGAGACCACCATAAATCATGAGCGGAGAGAGCTTGAGCTGATAATCCTCTGCTTGCACAGTCAGCAGGATTTAATTGGAAGGTACATGACGCCACTTAAGTGTGAGTGAATTTGAGTTAATTTTTGTTACTCTATTTGATTCAAATGTTTGTAAACGATGGGGCGGAGCTTTTGCAAATATCATGAGTAGAATGAGCAGAATGTGTAGAGTGAGCCGACTGAGTATAATGAGTATGAGTAATATGAGCAGAGTTAACTTGAGCTACAGGTGAATCGCATGAGTGTTCAACGAGTCCTATGAGTGCAAAATCAAAAATCGTGCCGAAGGCTATGGGCTTCCCCGGGCCCAAAGCAATCTTAGTACCATCCAAAACGTGACCCAAAACGTCTGAGCCTACTAATAGATTTTATAGTTTGCCTAAATATGGCCGCTTGCGATTTTGTAGGCATGTTTAAAAATATATGCTTGTAACTAAGTTAAATATTTAAAAGTAATAAGCGGAAAATACGCGCGCAATTAATTAAAACGCAGAAAATAGATTTTAATAATGTGCCGATAATGTATACAATTTTATCATAAAATGTGTACGAGTTAATTAACAAATGAGCTGACCGATCGCCTGATGCCAATATAGTACTAGTGTATGTTTGATGAGCGGAGATTAATGCGTTAGAAGTCGTCTGTAATATTATATTGATGTCCTGAAGTTTGAATATAAACAAATCTTAGCGGGCGCGTTAGAAACAAAATAACGCAATGAAAAACAATGCAAGTAGGTATGAGCAGTCTCAATCTCAACAGTGTGCCGACTTATTCAAAACAGCTGTAACGTAACACCTATAATATATTTGTATAAACACAGAACGTCGATAAGAATTCTTATTTAAAACAGCTGTAACGTAACACCTAATAATATTTTTGTATAGACACAGAACGTAGATAAGATATGAATTCAATGTGAAGGTCACTATTTATTCTATGAAGAATACCTAATTGAGAATGAATGTAACCAGCTGTTGTTTACGCACGGGCGCCGTGTAGGTACCTATTACCTACAGAATGCACAAAAAATCAAGTACCGAAGCGAGCCGACGATGTTTGTATGGGCACTTGAGATGTTATGCGACTCATAACTATTAAAATAATGCTAAGTTAATTAATATTGTGTTTTAAAAATTGAGAATATGAAGATATAAACGTTATATATAGATAAAATACTTAGTAATGCAACGACTATTCACAATTCTGTTATGAGCCGAACGTAATTCACAATACGCACTAGTTATTACTTATTTTATATGCGAGTCAAACATTAAAATATTTTGTAAGTAATTAAGAGCTGAGAAAATTATATGAGATATTATTGGCACAAATTATGTATTAGGTACGTTAGGGAAGTTCTGGAATGTTCGAGTTCTTTGTTCGACAATAAGCCGACAACCTACCCACTATTTTTTTTTTTTTTTTTTTTGGGTTTTTCCTATGAATTTATGGGCCGAAATATGCACAAAATAATTTAAATAATTAACATATAGGTTAATATCAAAGTACAGAATAGGGGTTTAATGTTAAATGTGCCGAATTGATAATGGTAGTGGACTGTAACTTGGTTTTAAAATGGCGGGGCGGCCTGGCCATAATTAATTGGACAAAATATAAATAATCGAGCTGATTTTATGTGCAGAATTGGGCGGAGTGGAACTGTAGGTGCTAGTTCTAATCAGGCCCAACGCCGGTAATAGGGAGAAGGGCTTCACGAAGGCTCGATGGGCCAAGAAATTGGTGAGCCGAGGAAACTTACACATGCGACTTTGAGCTGAGGGAAGTAGGTATATAGGTTAATGTGAGGGCTGGAGAAATCTGGGACTGACCTTATTGTTGAGCTGGTGGTTCTGTATCTGGGCGGAGGTTTCTTCTCACTACACTACACAGCTGTTGAGCGGATTATCGATAGATTTATCGCAGTTCGCCGGCGGGGTTGGTATTATATTAACGAGCACAAATAAATATGCGCACACGCGTTCGCGTTCACTAGGTTTCGGGATGAGCTGAAAATGCATCCGGCGCGGAAGGAGATCTCAATGCAAGTGTTCGTCACTCTCTGACAGCGCCCCTGAGTCGGTCGGCCATACATCACGTAGTGATGTCCTTTGTGTTTATTCTAAACGTCGCGCTAGGGTTGGCGCGAACAAATTTGCTTACCTTTTTTCGCTCCCTCTTATAGGATGTACGCATATTTTCCAACTTATTTTTTAACGATTTTAAAGTAGCTGCACTGTCCAATATTTTTAAAACGTCCAGTATAATCAAATACGCTTGATTTCTGGCATCTCTATTGCCGTAATCTTTGTGAGTTAAGTCCCACAAACAGGGAAAGTCTTTATAATGTTCTAGTAACTTTATTATTATGTCACGTTCGGTGACCGTTACTCCCTCGGCGTTCATGATGACGTCCTACAACGGCGGCGTTGCGAATGCGACTGAGCCGATTTGGTCGGAACAAAGCTTCCAAACGTTCCAATTTGGTTAGACGGTCGGCTTGTCGGATGCGCCGGCGATCCGACCACGTCCAACAAATATTAATAATAATTATGTCGGACCGATCGCTCTCTTCACTTTCCGATTTGGTCGTGTGTTACGGGTAATATTAAATAAAAGATGTGTTACCAACGTGACAAATTTATTCAAATTAAGAGGTCGTGGGCAGAAGGCCGTATGTATCTGGTTTAGCCTCTAGTGTCTTTAGAGATTGGTGGGGCTTTTAAACCACACGGCATTTAGCTGGATCTGTCGACGGTAAGGTATGACAACACGTGGCGCTTTCGGGTCCTGTGTTCGGGTCAGGAACTCGTCACGACGTGGTCGCCTAGGAGCGGACAGTCCGTGGCACAGGCCAGATAGTCATCCGTCTACAGCGTAGGACTCAGAGGGCGAGGAGTAAGCCAAGCAGTGCTGTACCAAGGATGTAGATAGCGGTGCTTGTACCCGTACCGTAGTTCCCTGGAAATATTCATACCAGCGTGTGAAGAGTGTGGACCACAGCAGCCATGGTTCTAGCCCCTAACGATCCAACCATGGGCTGTGTATCCATCACAAAATAAGGGATAAGCAAAAAAAAAGATAAAATGATAAAATGATATTAAGGACAATTAATTTGATACAAACATCCTAATAATATCTAACAATGCAAGATCGGAAAAATGAAACTACAAATTGAGCACGTGGCCAATCAAAAAGTTTGCCAACAAATTCTACAATGGTGCTAATTCACAGGAAAAAATAATGTGTTTTAATTACAAGCGTGATTTAGCAAACATTCTCAACACAGATATTTCAAATTACTCACCGTGAACACGGGGTTATAATATTATAATTATTATAAACGACTACATCTTGAAGAAGTTGAACAACAAAAATTCGGCAGGGAAAAAGGGCGTTGTCCTGTCGCGACAACCCTTTTCTACCCCTACTGACATTTGTTGTTTTTTTTTTAACCGACAATTAGCGGTAATGCGTAATACAAATGCCACAATAAAGAAATATTAGAGATGAAGCTCTAGTTAGAAGCATTTGCCAATAGATGGCGTTGTCTAGCACAAATTAGCTATTATTAATATTGACAACTGCTAATAGATGACGCTATACGCATCGTTATTAGTTATAACGATACGTTAAAAAAATGTATCTATGCTACATATCCCCCCCTGTTACCGAAGGATTTTGACTGTTCTCAGGAAAAATCCTGAAACAGCTACAAAATAAGAGAAAAAAAATTGTAGCTTGTTAAAAAAAATAAAAATTTAAGAAAAAAAAAAATAAAAAAAACTACGACGATGGAAGGTAAATGCTAGTCTTGTGTCTACGCGCAAACAACCGACAACCTTTCATACTACGTTTCATACTATATTCATACATCCCATACATACATCCACTTTCATTATTGCATCCCGAACCAAATAATATGATCCGAGACGCCCTAACATGCGAGTATTGTTTCCCGTAAAGAGAAAAAAAAACAACACAAGTCGAAGATAATAATGTACACAGCTATAACGTTGTACAACAAGATAACGAACAGCGTCTGAATAAAGCGCGAAACTACTAGCCTTCCTGCAATAGTTAACCAACTACTTTGATAAAATTGATAGCTTAAGGTCTTTTAAATGCCAGGCACCAAGATCTTTGCCTTGCATGTCTTGCAGAACGTAAACTAAGGGAGAACGTTTACCTACAATTTTACATTTTACAAATTTGGGAGCTAACTTTTTGCTAAAATGTTTCTCCTTATCGCTGAGAAAATAAGTTCTCTTAAAAACGACATCACCAACGTTAAACTCAGCAGGCTTTCGTCTCAAATTATATTGAGCAGTGCTCTTAACATGAGCTTGCCAAAGACGCATCTGAACGCTGTCAAACAAAGATGACATACACCCCAAATTTTCGGCGTAGGCGTCACGAGGCGAAAACACGAGGTCTTTTATACTGTCGGTATCTAGGTAGTGAGTACCGCAAGACACTAGTTCCCTACCATATACCAAGAAAGATGGTGTAAAACCGGTTGCCTCATTCACCGAGTTGTTGATGGCGAATTGTATTTCGGGTATATGTACATCCCATGACCTATGATCTTCTTCCACGTAGGTCGAAATACAAGTGATAATAGTCCTATTGTAGCGTTCGACCGTATTTACCTGAGGGGTATAACGCGGTGTTAAATAAACTTTAGGTATATTATATTTTTTTTAAACCCTATTAGTTTCGTTACTAATGAACTGAGGGCCATTATCCATTATAATAGTTTGTGGTACACCATGCACCAAGAAAACACTATCTTCCAAAATTTTAATTATGATATCGGAAGTAGCACGTTTCATAGGAAAGATAAGGCAAAATTTTGAAAAGCAACAAGTTACAACTAAAATAAAATTATTACGTTTTCTAGTAGTAGGTAATGGTCCCATTATGTCGACAGAGATGACTTGAAATGGTCGTGAGCAGTCTTTAGGGCGACCCATTTCACCTAAAACTTTATGATTTTGAGATTTATACTGAAGACATTTAGAACATTTTGAAATGTAAGAGACGACATCGCGATACATATTAGGCCAAAAGTAGTTAAGTGCGAGCCGCCTATAAGTTTTAAAAATTCCCATGTGACCAGCAGTGGGCTCATCATGGTTAGCACGAATAATTTCCTCGCGAAAATCGTTAGGAACTACCTCTTTCCAAGAAAATTCAGAAGTTAAGTTATGTTTATTTTTAGAAAGCCTAAATAATCTATTATCTTTAATCGTAAAATTTGGAAAAGAAGATGGCGTGTTATTGCAACCGTTAAAAATATTAAGATACTAATTTATTAAATATATATTAAAAATTAAATATATTAAAAATATTAACCGCTCGAGACAAAGCGTCCGGTATAACGTTATCACAGCCTTTCCTATGTTTAATTTCAAAGTTAAATTCGGAAAGTCTGACACACCAGCGAGCTAGCCTACCAGTGGGGTTGGACAAAGACAAGAACCATTTAAGAGCACTGTGATCAGTATAAACTGTAAACTTTTTACCGTTCTCTAAGTAACAACGCCAGTGTTCTAAAGCTACTAAAACTGCTAACGTCTCACGCTCAGTAATCCCATAAACTTTCTCCTGTTTACTTAACTAAACAGGCTCCTTAGAGCGACTCATGTACGCGACAGGGTGTTCTTTACCTTCGAACTTCTGGGTGAGCATGGCCCCAATACCATAGCTACTGGCGTCCGTATGAACCTCAAAGGGTTCATTGTAATCGGGACAGCGCAGTACTGGCGCGGAGACCAAGCTCTCCTTAAGTTTGTTGAACGCCGAGTCCGCCTCAGGAGTCCACTCGAAAGGAGGGGCATTCTTACGTGTAGACGTCAGTTTATTTAGGGGCCCTGCCAGAGTACTAAAATTAGGCACAAACCTTCTGTACCAAGTGGCAGTGCCAAGAAAACGTTTTACACTTTTCCTACAAGTAGGCGTAGGAAAATTTATGATCGCGGCGACCTTATCAGGATCAGTACGAAGACCGTTAGCGTCGATTACATAACCTAAATATTTAAGTTGAGGCCGGAAAAATTTACACTTTTCAAATTTTACAGTTAAATTAGCTTCCCTGAGGACTTGAAGAATCCTCAAAAGAGTAGCTACGTGTTCATTATAATCCTCACTAATAATAACTATATCGTCTAAATAACAAAATGTTTTATGACCGAAGTTACCAAATAAGGCATCTACTAAACGCTGCTGCGTAGCAGGTGCATTCGTCAATCCGAAAGCCATGCGTTTAAAACGAAACATTCCACGATCCGGAACATAAAAAGCAGTCTTATCGCGATCAGACTCATTAATAGCAGTCTGCCAAAAGCTGTTAGAAAGGTCAATAGTACTTAGGTAACGAGCGTCGCGTAAGCTGTCTAAAATCTCCGAAATGTACGGTAAACTATAAGCGTCTTTTTTAGTGACAGAGTTTAACTTACGACTATCTAAACAAAATCTAAATTCGCCAGTATTTTTCTTAGGCACCACTAATACAGGAGAGCTCCAAGCAGATTGGCACGGTTCGATGACGTCCATAGCCAACATTTCGTCAACCTGTTCAACTAAGATACGTTGTTTTTCAGGCGACATCCTATAATAACGTTGACGGATAGGTAACGCATCGCCTGTATCAATTTTATGCCTGATAAGAGAAGTTAAACCTAAACCTTTTTCTTCAAAAGAAATAGAACGAAATTGTTTTATTATATCGTCAGCTACCGAGCGCTCAGACGGACTCAAATTTTCATAGCCGTTAATGGCCGGCTGGGTCACCTGATGAGAAGTGATTTGTTCGGTAGCCGTACTAGAATTAATAGAATTTAAATATTTAGGACAAAGTTTAAAAATACGCCAGAAGTCAATACCTAAAATGAGGTTAGAAGTAACCTGAGGAACTACGTATAATTTTAAAATATGAAATTGATCTTCAAAACGAATTGGTAAATTTATATAACCTATAGACTTTAAGCAATGACCGCCCGCGGCGAAAATTGATATATTGTTATCATCATTATTGATAGGATAGCCTAGCTCAATAATGTTTAAATGAGAATTATTACCTAACAAAGAAATGCAAGAACCCGAGTCTAAAAGACCGCGCATGCTAAAAGCGTCTATATGTATGTTGACATAAGGTCGAGAATCTAAATTGTTGTTAGTACATCGGACCGTATTAATGGTGTAATATTTAAAAAATGTGCCTATAGTTTTAACCCATTGTTTCCGAACATCAAGGTCGGTATGGTTAGGTATAACACGATCCGACAAAACTAGTTTTTTTGAATGATGTCTATTAAGACAACGAGTACAATCGGGCCGGCGCACGCCAGGATTGCCACAGCCAAAACAAAAAATCTTCGACTTATCAGCTGTGCACTCATAATAGCTGTGCGAGTTAACCTTACAACGTAAACAAAATTTAGGGATATTCGATTGCAAACTATTAACATGATTATGTGAATGTTTAAAAGCAAAATTATTATTATTATTAGGGGGATTATTAGAAAAATTATTATTTCGAAATGGTCTACTAAAAGTTTTATTAAAAGTTTGTTTGTTCTCTGTTTTATTACTATTACTAGTATAAGCTAGGTCCGGTGCCAAGGTATCCGACGTTATCCTGGGCGGTTCACGATATAAAGTTATTCGAGATTGTACATCCTCATAGTTCTTACAAAGAGACTTTAGTTGTTCAATAGAGTTGACCGTAGGAGAAGAAGCTAAAATGTTTGCATAGCAAGGTTTAATGTTGTGTAATAATATTTCCAACTTCTCACTCTCTGGGACAGGTTTAACAAGACGGTTGAACATTCCTTCCATTATAGCAATATAAATTGTAATGGTTTCTTTTTCGCCCTGAGTTCTACTACGGATTTCAGACATAAACCGATAATCAAAACTAGGTTTGTCAAAGTCACAATACAAAAGATTTAAAAGTTCTGACCAACTGTTAACATTTTGATAAATACTTCTATACCAATGTAAGGCATCACCAGTAAAAAGATCAAAAGCGTGAGAGAGAATCTTAGAATCGCTAACGTTATGCTGTGCACAGTACTCATTCACTCTAGATATAAACGCGCGGACACAAGACTTGCCATCAAATTTAAATTTTTGTAAATCAGCTAGATTATTTTTTTCACATTGAACTGTAATATTTAAAGGAGGCATAGGTGGTGCTACAGCAGGAGCTGGCATCACGGAACAACTACTAGACCCCTTTAATTGATGTAATAAACCCAAATAATTTTGAAATCTTTGTAAGCATTAAGCATTATATTGTACGGAAAATTGATCTATATTATTAGTAGAAATTCTATTAATCCTATACTCAATGTGGTTTAAATTATTTTCAGCTCTAAGCAATGAGTTACCATCGGAGTGAGAATCTAATTGTAATTTTATTTTTGTTAGGGTTTCCTCAATCCCCGACAAATCATCTTTTATAGAAAGACAAGAGTCTAAAATATCCTCAGACGGGTAAAGCTCAGCTAATTTAACTATTTGCTTTCTTAACTCCACAACGGTGGAAGCTGGTGTTTCATTTCTAACTAAAACTTCATACTCCAATTCCGATTTTTGAAGAGAAAAAAATTTAATTTTCTCCGGCATATTGAAATAAATTAAAAAAAAAATAAAGATTTTTAAGTAAGTTAAGTAAGTTGTCAAAAGTAAAATTTATTAAGAAGTTAAGTAACTAAGTAAATTCTAAAGCTTAAAAAGATATCACGTCTTTCCAAAACAAGACAATGAATTTATCAGAAGTTAAATTCAATTTTAAAAGTTAAATTACCAAGTAAATTCAAGAAAAAATATTCACAACCCTAACGGTGAGTATATCTGTGTTGAGAAAATACAAAAATAATCAGATGTATTCTCTAAAAAATACACAAAAGAAATATAATTTGTAATCAGTGCTATATAAGTTAACTAACTACAAAAACAAGTTCTAGAGACTATAATATGGTACAGACCATATACAACAAGATGAAAAAAAAAGGGTATAAAGTTTATTAACAATTTTAAAACTTTACACTACTACAATAAGGTACTAGTTACTACACTAAGTATATCCAACGCTCATAGTAAGTTAATATTAAAATAAAGTTAAGTTAAAGTTAAAGTGATAAGTTAATAGCAAAATAATTTAGAATACGCATTTAAAGTTATATGTTATTAAAGACGGCACAAGACAAACACCAAATACTGGACACACAAACCCGGGAAAAGACACCAGATGCCAAACCAGACTAAACCACGTTTATGGGCGCCAATTGTTACGGGTAATATTAAATAAAAGATGTGTTACCAACGTGACAAATTTATTCAAATTAAGAGGTCATGGGCAGAAGGCCGTATGTATCTGGTTTAGCCTCTAGTGTCTTTAGAGATTGGTGGGGCTTTTAAACCACACGGCACTTAGCTGGATCTGTCGACGGTAAGGTATGACAACACGTGGCGCTTTCGGGTCCTGTGTTCGGGTCAGGAACTCGTCACGACGTGGTCGCCTAGGAGCGGACAGTCCGTGGCACAGGCCAGATAGTCATCCGTCTACAGCGTAGGACTCAGAGGGCGAGGAGTAAGCCAAGCAGTGCTGTACCAAGGATGTAGATAGCGGTGCTTGTACCCGTACCGTAGTTCCCTGGAAATATTCATACCAGCGTGTGAAGAGTGTGGACCACAGCAGCCATGGTTCTAGCCCCTAACGATCCAACCATGGGCTGTGTATCCATCACAAAATAAGGGATAAGTAAAAAAAAAAGATAAAAGATAAAATGATAAAATGATATTAAGGACAATTAATTTGATACAAACATCCTAATAATATCTAACAATGCAAGATCGGAAAAATGAAACTACAAATTGAGCACGTGGCCAATCAAAAAGTTTGCCAACAAATTCCACAATGGTGCTAATTCACAGGAAAAAATAATGTGTCTTAATTACAAGCGTGATTTAGCAAACATTCTCAACACAGATATTTCAAATTACTCACCGTGAACACGGGGTTATAATATTATAATTATTATAAACGACTACATCTTGAAGAAGTTGAACAACAAAAATTCGGCAGGGAAAAAGGGCGTTGTCCTGTCGCGACAACCCTTTTATACCCCTACTGACATTTGTTGTTTTTTTTTTAACCGACAATTAGCGGTAATGCGTAATACAAATGCCACAATAAAGAAATATTAGAGATGAAGCTCTAGTTAGAAGCATTTGCCAATAGATGGCGTTGTCTAGCACAAATTAGCTATTATTAATATCGACAACTGCTAATAGATGACGCTATACGCATCGTTATTAGTTATAACGATACGTTAAAAAAATGTAGCTATGCTACACGTGGTCGGATGGTTGGCACCAACCCAATCGGAGCGTCTGTAAATGCTATAAGTTCGAGCGTTCCAACAAACACATTGGCGCGCGTTCCAAAATGGTAGCCATTTCGCGCGGCCGGAGCGCGCGCCAATGCAATGTTCGTCCTCTTGGAGCGCGAAGTCGACACGCGGCTTAAGGCTGGGACTATATGCTCCGGAATCCGGCACGCCGATGAGAATTGAGAGCACTGAAAATAGAACTCTGCGCTAATACAATAGAGTTGAAAATGGAAGTTTCAAGTGTCAAGCTGACATATATGACATTGAAATTTTGGCTCGACACTCGTGTGTTCGATTTTTAACTCTATTATATTAGCACAGAGTTCTATTTTCAGTGCTCTGAATTCTCACTGGCGTGCCGGATTCCGGAACATAAAGTCCCAGCCTCAGTGTCAGTTGTCAAATTGTTAATATTTTAAATTAAAAAATAATTTGATAAATACGACAGTGGTCAATACCTTAGAAGTCAATAATATGTCCCGCGGCAATTAGTGGAACTTTTAGTAAATTGTTATTTACAAAACCTGAGGTTGTAAAAAGTGCTGCCCGAGAAATGATACTCAAGCTAAAGGAGTTTTGTGAAGCAGAAAAGCAGAATCAATTTAGGTGATCTGGAAGTGTCCATATACATATATTATTACATTCAATTTAGGCTCTACCTAGTGTATGTAGGTAAATAATAATTACTGTGTTGAATTTTGAAATTTTATAATATTATTGTGTTAAGTGACTTTACGATAAACAGTCAATTAAATAAGTATCTTCCTACAAGCATTAATTCCTTTGCAAGAAATAAAAGTCCTTTTATGTTTATTATCTTACTTAAAGTTATGAACTTATGAACTATGAACCAAAATATATTTAGATACTTGTAGGGGACTGTATAATTCCACAGGATTGCAACTGCCGGCTCAGATAAGACTCGAAGATAGCAAGGTTACACCGATTTGGGCAGAGCCGGGGCGATAAAAATAACACTTATTTGAGGAGAACGCTTTTCACTTTTTTGCTTACCTGGCTCATGGCAATGCCGTATAGAGAGCCGCGCCCGTACGCCTCTTTCGGGCCTACCTTTCCTACTTTTCATGAGCCAGGTGAAGCAAAACGCGTTGTGTGAAATTCTTTATTGTTATATCCAATTACATAAACCCTTATATACTAATAATCTTATTCTATATAAAAGATATTTATAACCTAAGGTTCACCATATATGAAATGCTCTACATTTTTACCATTATTTTCTTAATAACTACTTATCAATTTATTATATAATTGAAATCGTTACTCTACACGTTAGGTATTATGTTTATCTATATAAATCAAAAGAAACTACGTTAAAATTCACTACACGTGCGAACGTCCGCACAACGCACTTGCCCGTCCGGGCCAGGGTAAACCCGGTGCACGACCCCCCGCGGCCACGTATTACGCGGCAGCGTCGGGTCGACGACAACGACCAGGTCCCCCGGTACAAGGACTCGGTTGCTCTGCGGGGCCCCGTAGCGTGGTGGGAAGGTATTCCTTCACCCAGCGCCTCCAGAACTCGTCGGCAAGGGCTTGCGCGACTTTCCATGTCTTCTTGTCTGCCGGCACACACGGTCCGACGTACGGCAGTCCGGTAGACGACCCGAGGAGGAAATGATTCGGTGTAATCGCCTCCGAGTCGTTGGGGTCCACTGACACGTGAACGAGCGGTCGAGCGATCACGGAGTACTCCGCCTCGGCCATCAGTGTCTGGAGTACCTCTTCCTTGGGCGACTTCTCGTTCAGCGTAGCTAGCAAGGTGGTTTTCACTGACCTCACCATCCTTTCCCAGACACCTCCTTGACTCGGCGCCCCGGGCGGTGTGAACTTCCATTGCATTCGATGAGTGAGGCCCAGCTGAGCCATAGCCGGCGCCCACTCGGCGTACGCCTGCCGCAGCTCGACGTCCGCGCCTCTGAAGTTCGTACCATTGTCGCTGTACATGACTGACGGCCATCCTCGCCTCGCAGCCATTCTTCTCATAGCCATCAGTGTGGAGTCCGTCGACAGCGAGGCCACCAGCTCCAGGTGGACCGCCCGCGTCAGACATGTGAAGAGAGCTCCCCATCTCTTCTCGTGACGTCGGTCGATGGTAACCATCATCGGTCCGAAACAGTCGAGACCACAGTAGGAAAACGGTCTCTGGAACGCCCCCAGGCGTTCGGTTGGCAGGTCTCCAGTTGGCGGGGTCCTCGGGTGCGCCCGTCGTAACCGACAGAACGCACATTTGTTCATGATAGTACGTATCGTCAGCCGCAGCTTCAGTATCCAGAACTTCTGCCTGAGGTCGTTCACGACCCTCTCGCGGCTCCCGTGTCCCGCTCTGGCGTGCTACCTTGCCACCAGTAACCTTGTAAAGTGATGTCTTCCATCCAGGATGATTGGGTTTTTCATCTCCGGCGGCACCTGAGCTGCTTTGATGCTTCCGTCTAGTACGATCAGCCCGTCCTTGTACACTGGATTGAGCCGGTACAAGGAGCTCCATCTAGGCACCGTCTTAATACTTGCCATCTTCTCGATTTCTTGTGCGAAGCTGTCTCGTTGTGATTTTTGATACCACAACTTCTCGGCCCTCTCCAGGTGTCGTACATCGAGGTTGGCCCGACGATCTCGGCACTTCTCGATGAATAACAAAACCATCGCCGTGCATCTTATGAGGCGCTCGTAGTTTGAAAAGCGCGTCACATCTGGTAGACAGCTCAGCTCGCTCGCCTCCGTGGTATGGAAGGCGACGTATTCTTCTTGATCTGGTACTCGCGCGGGACTCTCCGCGGGCCACTCGTTCATAGGCCTGCGCAGGAAGTCCGGCCCCTGGAACCAAGGGTCCTCGTCGCTCTTCGGAACATAGCCCGTTCTGGTGGCTAAGTCGGCGACGTTGCTCTTCGTATTCACCCATCTCCACTGGTGAACAGACGTCAGCTCGGCGATCTACCCTAGCCGATGTGCGACGTATGGCGTGTATTTTCGGCTGCCGTTCTGTATCCAACACAGAACTACTTGTGCGTCGATCCAGTAGAAAACCGTGTCCGTTTTCCACCTGTGCTCTGCTACGGCGGCGTTTCCCAGCCTCGCTCCGACCAGGGCAGCCTGTAGCTCCATCCTTGGTATAGTTTGTGCCTTTTGCGGCGCCACCTTGGCCTTGGCGGCGGCCAACACGACTCGTACTTCCCCATTTTCTTGTTCCAACCTCCAATAGACGGCTGCGGCGTATGCGTTCTTACTCGCGTCGCAGAATACGTGCAGCTGCCGGCCTCTCGTCGGACTCCCCCCGTTGTAACTCCGGGGTAGCTCGAGCTGACTGATGTACTCCATGTCGGTCAGCCAACGGGCGAAGTCTTGGGCTGACTCAGCGGGCAGCGACTCGTCCCAGTCCAGCTTCTGACGCCACAAGCCTCGTAGGATGACTTTGGCGGTGATCGTGTAGCAGCTCAGCAGTCCCAGCGGGTCGTAGATGCTCATCACCGTGCTAAGGGCTTCTCTCTTCGTCGGTGCGCGCTGCAGCTCGCGAACCTCCTTGTGGACTCTGGATAGCGACGTGTTGAATTTTAGTTTGTCGCATCGGGAGTCCCACAGCATGCCCAAGGTCTTCTGCTCGTCTTTGGTGACACGCTGTGTAGTGTTCTCGGCCAGGCGGTCTTCAGGCAGTCCCTCTAGCACCCTCCGGTCGTTGCTCGTCCAGCCTCTTAAGTGGAAGCCACCTTTCCTATGTATTTGATCCACTTGTTCCACGATCTGCATGGCCTTCTGGTGGTCTGGATAGCTGTCTACGTAGTCATCCATGTAATGGGCTTCGGTGATAGCGCGATGGGCTTCGGTATGCGATTCGGCGAATTCCGCGTTCCGATTCCGGGCTGAGTGTGCCAGGAACGGTGAACACGATGCTCCGAAGATCATTACCACCATCTTGTATACGGACGGCGGTTCGCCTTCGTCTTCTCTCCATAGGAACAGCTAGGCCGGTTGGTCTTCTTTTCTGACGTTGACACGAAGAAACATCTCCTCTATATCGGCCTTCACAGCGACAGCTTCCTTTCTGAACCGGAACAGTATCTTCGGCAGTGAGGTCAGAAGGTCAGGCCCTTCTAACAAGTGATCGTTGAGGCTCACGCCGTTTGTTCTCGCTGCTGCGTCGAAAACCAGTCGCAACTTGCCCGGCTTGTTTGGGTTTTTAACCGGGAAGTGCGGCAGGTACCATGTGATGTCACTTCCGGCCTCTGTCCCGTCGCATTTTTCCGCATATCCCTTGCTTATGAGATTCTTCATCTGCCCACGATACTGCGCCTCGTCCAGGGGGTTCTTCTTGAGCTTGTGTTCCAAGTTCTTGAGCCTCTTTAGCGCATTGTTGTAGCTAAGAGGTAGCTTGACGCCGTTCGTGCGCCACAGAAGTCCCATTTCGAATCGACCGTCTTCCGTTCGTTTGGCCGTTCTGCCAAAGAGGTCGATGGCTCGCTGCTCCTCGTTGCTCAGCTTAGCCTTGGACGCTATTCCCAGTGCGTCTATTTCGAAGTGTTTTTTCACCATTTCCTCCAGTCGTTCGCCTCGGATCTCGATCGTAGACACGTGCAGGATGTTCTCGTGTTCTTCCTGCTTTATGAGGCGTCTGGGGATGCTTCCATGGATTACCCAGCCGAGCTTCGTCTTCGAGGCTGCAGGCTGGTTTCTCTTGCCGATCCTCAGCTCCCTTGATACAATGAGCTGCCAGTTGTCCGTGCCGATGAGAAGTTGGGGTTTCTTGTCTTCATAGCATATCTCTTCGTTCTTGAGATCACGCAGGTGAGCAAGTCGAAACAGTGATTCCGGGACGGACTGAGTAAGTAGGTTCAATCCGTCCATGGTTCTCGCAGTGACGTCATATCTGGTACCGTCGTGACCCCGTACGCCAAGTTGTACGAGTCGGCTTTTTTCTTCACTTCTCTCGGCATTGATCCCATGCATTCTCAGCACCTTCGGTGGGCCGTCTGCGCCGATAGCCTTCGCGACGTCTTCATCCAGTAGTGTCACTGTCGAGCCCTCGTCGAACAGCGCGAAGATATCCGCTTCGCCCCGTGGATCGACAACTTGAATTCTTCTCATCTTAAGTTTCACCGCGCGGTCGGAGGTGACCAATGCGGTAATCACGGCGTCCTCTGTCTGGGGGGCGCCGCCGGACCTGTCTTCGTGCAGAGGCGCATGATGAGGCAAGTTGCAGCCCTTCACGCCGCACGGCTTCGCTCTGCAGTTGTATCTTCTGTGCCTGCTTCGTATGCACCGGAAACACAGCCCTTCCTTTTTGACTGTGTCCCATCTCTTTTTCATGCTCAGTTTCTTGAAAGCTGCGCAGCGAAATAGAGCGTGATCTTCGGCACATATCGGGCACTTCGTTGACTCTTCGCGTATTCTCTTTGGCTGCCTGTGACTCGGCGAATCCCTGCCCTCGTCTGCTATCGCGAAGACTGGCCTTCTTGTTCGGGCTTCGTTCTTGTTAGGAGGTGGACGCGGTGTTTCCTTCTTCGGTGCCGTGCTGAACCCGTAGCGCAGCGCCCTGTCTGCTTCTCTCATTAAGAATTCAGAGAGAAGGACGACATCGGGCTCTTTCCTGAAGCGCGACGTCTCTTCTGCGTAGTCGTACCACTTGCTCTTCTCGTATGGGCTGAGCTTCTCCAAGATGTATCTCGTGAGCAACGGGTTAAAGAGGTACCCGTGCCTCAGCTTCCTCAGGATGGCTACCATGTTCTGAATCTTCACTGTAAATTGATTGAGTTCTGCCGCCGAACCTCCGAGCCTCGGTATCTTCTTCAGGTCTTCCACCATGCGATCGACCATAACCTCGGGTCGACTGAAGCATTGTTCCAAGGTCTTCATAATTTGTTCGGCGGCGTCGCGACGCTCAGCAGTGGTGCCACGGCTTCTCTTGCTTCTCCCCGTAGGCAGCTTCTCAGATGAGCTAAGTTCTCGATCGGCTTGAGCTTGTAGAACGCAGTGGTGTCTTCCATGGCTGCTTTGAATGGCAACCATTCGGTGGGAGCGCCCGAGAATATGGGCAACTCCGTAGTGTGGCGCGACTGGCGTTGGTTCAGCAGTTTATCCAATGTTTCGGCAAGATGTTCCACCCCATTAGCCCTAGACGTTGGCGGTGTGGGTGAGCGTGGGCGGCGTTGCTGCGGCCACTCGAACCTCGTCTTCTGGGCTCTCTTCGGTGGCATGTCTTCTGCCTTCGGCGTCTCTCTTTCTTCCATTGATGTCGGATCTCGTCTAGCCTCTTCGGGTTCGGGACCCTGTTCACTTAGCCAGGCTCGGACACGTTGCTCCACCTGTTCTGATGGCTCGTCGTCGTTGGGGCTGCTACCATCTTCTGCAGCGGCGACGTCAGCGGCGAGCTTCTTCTTTATAAGTTCTGCTTCGATCTGCAGTTCCTTCTTACGAAGAACGGCGAGTTTCTCCTCCGCCTCGTAATGCATACGCGCGACGACACTTGCTGTCGATCGACGCGATTTAATTGAAATAGCCTTCTTTCTGGCTAGGGTTTGTACTTCCGAGGCTGCAGGCGCCTTGCTGGTACCTGGTCTTGGTTTCAAAATAGTCCGGTCTTCAGTAAAAATTTCTATCATGAATCTTATCATTATTATTATCGGAAATTTTTCTATGTTCATAACAGCTGACGAAAATTTTCTAAGTGCCGTCTTCGTTATTTTCAACTTGATATGGACTTCGAATATTTCTTCGATCTTGAAATTCGGCTCGCCAAAGGACCACGCACTACTGTAGGGGACTGTATAATTCCACAGGGTTTCAACCGCCGGCTCAGATTAGACTCGAAGATAGCAAGGTTACACCGATTTGGGCAGAGCCGGGGCGATAATAAAACACTTATTTGAGGAGAACGATTTTCACTTTTTTCGCTTTGCTTATCTGGCTTATGGCAATGCCGTATAGAGAGCCCCGCCCGTACGCCTCTTTCGGGCCGATTTGCCATCTCACTTTTACCTCTCTACTCGTATACGGCTATTTTCCATAATTTTCCCTATTTTTCATGAGCCAGGTGAAGCAAAACGCGTTGTGTGAAATTCTGTACCGTGTTACTTCAACGATATTAATAGAACATGGTAAGGTAACCATGACCTGATTTCCTAATATTTATACCTACTTTAAAAAGGACAAAATAAAAGTAAAATTAAAAATTTTAAAAGCAAAAAATAACAACTAACAAATAATATTTTAAACCTATCGTCACGTGTCTGCCCGTTCGGGTTGCCGCACTCGGTGACGCCCACCCCCGCGCCGCATACCGCACACCGAGCTCGCCGCGCGGCATTATGGCGGGGTCGGGGTCGCAATATTATGGCGTAAGGTCACACGGTCCGGTTTTCCTTCAGTTCGGCCTGAACGGATGCAACATCGTATCGTCTTGTGCAATTTCGAGATCGTACGAGTCGGCCGGATGGACTGAAGCGATTCGCTCCAGTGTTGCCAACTCTGTTTTTGCCAAACTACTAAACTCGCGTCGTTTTCTACTAAAAACTACTAAAAGAGTCCCGATAACTATAACAAAGCTACTAAACTTAGAAATCCCTAAAAAACAACAAAAGACTACTGCATTTTCAGGTTTAATATATTTGTTTGTTTTTGAAAATCTTTATTGGACATAAGATTACAAATATTACATTTTAGTGTACATAATATTCCTAAAAGTAATAGAACATTTTAACAGTTGGCAGATATAACATATCTATATGAACTTTATGACATATTTAAGTTAACATATTTTAACATGTAAAAATTATTATAGTTAGTAAAATATTATTATAAATGTTATTTTAAGAACAACAAATTTATTGCATAATAATTAATGTAATAACATCATAATATTTAAAAAAAAAACGAACGTAAATTCGTGTAACAATTTACAATAATTTATGTAGGTAGACATGTGCGTAAATATATTTAAGTTAACATATTTTAACATGTAAAAATTATTATAGTTAGTAAAATATTATTATAAATGTTATTTTAAGAACAACAAATTTATTGCATAATAATTAATGTAATAACATCATAATATTTAAAAAAAAACGAACGTAAATTCGTGTAACAATTTACAATAATTTATGTAGGTAGACATGTGCGTAGCAGTGCTATTCTGAAATTCTAAAAATTCCTTTCGAATGTCACTTCGAATTTCACTCTCGCTTCACTTCTCATCTCACTACTGGACAATCGTAGGATAGGTGCAGCGGCGCGCGGCGGTATATTAGAACCGGTTACGCGTGGCTCACTCGTCAAGAATAGTGTGGTGCGGCAGTCGTAGTGTTCATCAAGTTTAGGTTATGGGAAATAATTTCAGCAACTCTAGCGACTTGTTGCACCGTGGAGTGGGAAGGACGAAAACCAAACTGCTCATTAATTAGATGATGGTCAACGTCTCTACTGAGTCTCGAATAAACTATTCTTTCAAATAGTTTACCAAGACCAGGCAACAGACTAATGGGGCGATAATTGACAGGCAAGGAAGAGTCTTTTCCCGCTTTTTTAAGGGCAATAACTTTAGCTGTTTTCCAAATTTTTGGAAAATAATTGAAATAAAGGCAGGAATTAAAAATCTTGGTAATAAGAATGACCGCTTTATAAGGTAGATATTTAAGTAATATGTTATTTATGCCATCGGAGCCTGGAGCTTTGTTATTTTTTAATTTGCCAATTAATTTTTTAATTTTACTGGGACGAACTAGACGATACATATGAGACCCATGAATATTATGTAAGTTTTGAACAGATTGTTCTACAGCTTCATGAATATTGGAATTCCAAGAGGTCGTTAAATTTAAATTATCCGAGAAAGCATGGGCCAGCGCTTGACATTGTTCCTCGTCGTTTATGGTCATTGATCCATCAAATTTTTTCAAAGGGGCTATATCATTAACGTTTCTTTTAAGAGGTTTTACTATGCGAAATAAGTCAGTACTGGGACGGTCAACATGTTTTAATTTTTGTTTCCATTGTTCATTATTAAAACTTTTAATACGGTTACGAATTTCATTTTGTAATAAATTTATTTGTATTCGAATGTTTTTTCTATCATTAGAATTAACAAGGCGAGCATGTATTCTTCGGAGTCTATTTTTAAGTTTTATTAATCGAATAACATTTCTAGGAAGAATAGGTTTATTAGACGTATTATTTAAAGGAACACAACAATCTCTGGCTAATAGCACATTGGATTGAAAATAGTCTATAGCATTATCTATTTCTAATTCAGATTTAAAGACATCACAAAAAAGACTAATTTTGTTATTAAGCACGGTTTTATAGGTGGACCAGTTAGCCTTGCCTAAATTAAAAACAGATCTAATGTGGTAACTAACTTTGAAATCAACGCTAAATTTAACAGGAAAATGATTCGATGACAGTACAAAATTAGTATGAATGTCGTTAACGTGAAATATATTACGAGTTAGTAAAAGGTCGAGTAAGGTTGGTGTGTATTTATCGTTATAATGCACGAGAGTAGGATGGCGAGGAGCAAAAAGATTAATTTCATTTTTTAGAAGATAATTATAAAGGATATTACCGTTGCGATTGGTGGTGTTACCGTGCCAAAGGGGATGTCGTGCATTGAAATCACCCATCATCAGCACACTCGGACCTACTTTCAAGAGCAAGTCAAGATCATACTCATTTAGTCTTATATTTGGCGACTGATAAATCGATAAGATAATTAAGCGTTTATCTGAGGATATAATGGCTTCAATATGTGAGGTTAAGGGGTCGCAATTAGGGAGTGCTTGATATCATTTCTAACCAACAAAGCAACTCCTTGACTCTTACCCGGGAAAAGTTAATTTAATGTTGTTAGTGAGTCTGGTTTCACATATTGCGACGATGTCGGCAGGAGACGAAGAAAAAAGTAAGTTTAAAAGCTCATTTCGTTTGCCTTGAAGGCCATCAGCATTCCAATACATGATATCTAATTTAGACATAGTTACCTAAGTGATTTAAAATTAGCAATACTTTATCCGTAAGGTCATTACATGCTAGATATTTATGTTTGATTAGATTAATTTGGGATAAAATGTGTATAATTTCCGCAGTAGCTTCATCTGAGGTGGTATTTATTTCTTGTGGTAGGGTCGCTGGTTGCAGAAAAGGAGGATGTTCAGCACAAGGTGATACAGCATTTTTGATGTAACTAGGTTGGTTGTTAGCTATTTCGGCCCAAGATTTGTGGGTTCTTACTTCTAAGCTATGCTTCTTTTTTGGTTGTTGTTCACTTCGTGTTTGGGGTATTGGGTCTGCCTTTGAGTAGGTTGTTTTTTCCCGAGAAACTTTGTTACGCTGCATGTTGCTTATATAAATGAGCCGTTCTTTGCATTTACTATAGTTAGCAGGGTGATCTTCATTGCAGTTGCAGCAGCTAGCTGGTGTCGTTTTATCTTTTTGACAATCTTTAGAATTGTGATCAAGCCTGCATTTAACACATCGAGGAGGAAGGTTGCAATTCTGAGATGCATGTCCAAAGCGTTGACAGCGAAAACATTGAGTGCCTGTGCTATTTTTAGGTTTGTATTTTTCCATTTTAACAACACAATGACAAAGGCGACTAATTTGACGAAATTTGGTTATATCACTCCCAACAGGTAACTGAGCAATATACAAAGGAGAAAAGATTCTATCAATGGTATCATTTGCTTTTATCATTCTTACATTAGTTAAATTAAATTCCTTGGACTTAACTTCTTCACAAATAAAGTTTTCCATGTTTACAGGTAGACCACGAATTATTACTTTAAAAGGTCTCTCGTCTTTTCTTGTATAAGTATAAAAGGAAACATTTTCAGAACGTCATCCCTCTTTGAGTACCTGGTGTTCATCAGAATTGGCGCAGAAGACGGCAATTTGTTTCCTTTTTAAATACATGAGGTGAAATTATTTGTATACTTAGATATCAGGTTCGTGATAGTAGGGTGCGACCATCCATCATTTATTTCAAGATATATAGGAGGAACTTTATTTACCTTAGGTCTGGAGGTGGTAGAGGATGAAAATTGAAAAGCATCCTGGCTTACCTCAGTTGACAAAAGACTAAAACTATTGTTAACTTGGGGCTGCGGAACTAAGACACTAGGTCTAAGTTTAAAGGTCTTCTTTGGTTTGCGCCAGTCCACTTGCTCTTCAGCCACTCTTTTGGTGGGACCTAGGCTTCGATCAACACGGTTGATATATTTGTCCATCGTGATAAAATATCGATAATGCACATCTTGCACATCACTATTGCGAGATTGCATCGATGACTAATACAGCTTATGCAGAGAGTGCGTGCGATCGCTTGCTCGGAGCGACGCGAAATAGAAATAGTTTTAATATATTGAAAATATGATTTTACCGTAAAATAAAAAAATATAGTAGGAAATATTACGTAATATAGAAATTAAATCGGTAGTTTTAAGCGACTTACGGACGCGTGCTACTATGTGCTCTTAATAATAAGGATACGGTGTCATAATAGCATATAGCACGCCATTTTGCATATTATGATTACTGTCCGGCTATTTTCTACAAAACCTCTACTAACAACTAAAATCCTACTTAAGAGGGAATAAAATACTAAACTAAATTTAGTAGTAAAACTTTGTAAAACAATTAAGTTGGCAACATTAATTCTGACCTGTACGGATGGACTGAATGGTAATAAAATTGGTCTGAACGGTAATAAAATTTGAGTGTAAAATAAAACCGGTCAAGTGCGAGTCAGCAAGAGGCGTACCGTACAAAACGGAAAAAATCACGTTTGTTGTAGGGAACCGCTTTTTTTTTAATTCTGTTTTTAGTATTTGTTGTTATAACGGCAATAGATCACTTACACCATCACCTATATCATTTGTGAAAATTTCAACTGTCGAGCTATTACGGTATAAGAAGGTTAAGATACAGCTTGGCGACAGACGGACGGACAGCAAAGTCTCAGTAATAACGGGTCCCGTTTTATCCTATGGGTACGGACCCTAATCCTAACTAACCGTTAACACCTAACCCTAAAAACGGCAACGTGGTTAAAGAATATTTATTAAAGTTCATTGAAGTATTTAACTTTAGAGCCACTATGGTTAATAAAATCTAAAGACTATTACTATGAAACAAAGAGAAATGATTCCTATAATAATTATGACAGAAAAATTTTATGGCACAATAATTCGGTTTCGTCGATAGCGTGACTAATTGCAGCAAAATACAATTAATAAATAAAATAATAGCCTAACCAAGAGCATGTCACGACATTTCTAAGGAGGGTTCCGTAACTATCAACGCGCAATAGGTTTTCTTTGAATTACTTCAGAAATTATTGTCATAAAGCTATTACAGAAGCTAGGAGAGCGAACAGACAGACAGACAGACGGACGAACAGAGCGAAACTATAAGGGTTCTTTGAGTATTACGGAATCCTAAAAACACGACCGAAGCTTGCGGTAAACCAGATGCTATTTTCCGTGTATGTGCTCGAATCCGTTCAGGCCGAACCTTAGATTAAAACGCCTAGAAACGCGCGTACCCGGCGCATGAAAAGTGAAGCAAATCATACTGAGCCATATTGGCTCAGTTTGTTCGAACGACCCGTCAGTTGTCAAGCGCTAGTGCATACATCTCCGACTATTTCTTAATAGTCGGTCATTGTGACGGTTTCAGTCGTTATAGGGTGTATAATGCATCGGAAAATAATTAAAAAAAGCTTCGGCCATAACATTTCATATGTAAGTACTAAAACTTGACGAAATATTTAAAATATTTTAAAATAAAATCACATTTTGTCGCCATCTTGCTGCCCTATTGTGAATTGTGAAAATGTTACAAGTAATAAGAAATTTATATCAAAATTTTCATGGCTAACTAATAGTTGCAACTAAGACAAAGTATTTTAATATCTTCCTAATTTTTTAACTATCAATTGAAAGTAAATATTTTCAGTATTAAGATAATCGTTAATATATTCCTTAATACCAGTTTAATAGTGTTTACAAATCGTGTTTAGACGGTTTAAAATAAAATATAAGTTATATTTTTACATCTCACGATATTAAGAAAAACAAATACAATAGTTCCAGTTTTAAGAGCAACATTTTCCGTGGAAATTGTCCGTTACAACTGTACACACTCAACAACATTAAAGTTTTGTATGCGTGTTAGTATGTAACGCTTACGTCTACATCTATCTGTTGCTTGCTTCACTTTGTACCATGCGTTTGTTTGCAGACTATCCAGGCGTTATTAATCTAAGGGCCGAACTGACGTCAGTTCGGTCGGATGCGATTTTTTCCGTGTATGGGCTCGAATGCAGGCCGAACTGACGTCAGTTCTAACTGAAACGATCGGCCTCTCGTCTGTGGCGGCGTTAAGAGTGTATTACGGTGCGTATCGGTCATCGAGTGTACAAGTGCGCGGCTTGCGGCTATTAAAATAGTGTTAGAAGAAAGTGAATTTTTAGTTTTCTCGTGTACATACCGGAAGACGCGATAGTCAACTTAGAAGAATTTACGCACTGTTTGAGTGAGATAATTGCTATTATTGCCAATAGTGATGTGGATTCAGCTTTTATGCTAGGTGACGACAACGCCATTCCTCTTCATTATTTAGTAAGGAACTTGAACAGTTTTGTGTGGAACAAAGTTGGTTATCTGTCGACATTGAAATTTTGGGACTCTCGTCAGAATCTTACACGTATATGCGTGATGTATATGGTACTAAATCTTGGCTAGACCACGTACTGGTAACAGAAGCGGCAAATTTGACTGTAGTGGATGTTAGAATTAGATATAATATTTCATGGTATGATCATTTTCCGGTCGAATTATTATGTAACATGAACATGTTAAGGTCTAGACTCTAGAGTAAACAATAATAATAAGTAATAGTGAGAAACCGAATAAAGTACGTTGGGGTGAAAGAAATATGACACAAATAGAAAAATACAGAAAATTTTGCTCACTTCATTTGCGTAATATAGATTTTCCAGTAGAATTTAGAAAATGTTCAAATGTATCTTGTAATAACATAAATCATAGAATTCTTATAGATAAATTTTATAATAACATTGTTAATATTTTATCTAATGCGGCCATAATGTCTTATGGATGTACACCAAATGGATTTAAGGAGAAAAATAGAAAATGCTATATTACCGGGAGGAATAGGCATGTAAGAGAAACTGATAGGGAGGCTCGACTCTATTTTCAACAATGGGTTGCGTTTGGTAAACTTGCAAATGGCCAAATTTATGGAAATATGCGGGAGTCTAGAGCAAAATTTAAATGCAAGCTTAAGTGGTGTCAGAATAATCAGACACAAATAAAAATGGACATTTTAGCGACGGAAAATAATTTAAAAAAAAATTGTAAGTTCTGGACAGAAATTAATAAATTAAACACAAAGCCGAGCATCCGAATGAGTGTAGCAGGTAGTTGCGAACCTGCCAAAATTGCCAACGTATTTAAAGAGCATTTTCAAATGCAGATTCCATCTGTGTTTACGAACACAGTGAACAGAAACGAGACAAGTTCGAGGAAAAATGTTGTTATTGATTTACCTAAAGATGTTGCTAGAACGGTGAACAACATGAAGCGCGGTAAATCTCCTGGACATGACTCGCTTAGTATTGAACATATACAATATGCATATATTATAATATGTTCACAAGCCTAGGGTCCTTGCCATGCTGTTCAGCTTCTGTATGGGCCATTCATACTTGCCTGAGGAGTGATGAGGACTGTTGTTGTCCCCATTGTTAAAAACAAGAGCGGAGACGTGTCTAGTCTGGGAAACTACAGGCGAATATCTCTTGCTACTGTAATAGCAAAGTATTGGACAGTGTGCCTGATAGGTATTTAGAAACAAACTTATAACTGGACGACGCGCAGTTCGGCTTTAGATTGAAACTGTCTACAGAGACAGCGATTCTAACCGTCAAGCATACTGTTAATTACTACACCAGTAGGAACACGCCTATTTATGCGTGTTTTTTAAGACCTTTCAAAGGCTTTTGATCTAGTACAAT
Source organism: Phengaris alcon alcon (assembly GCA_037179445.1). NCBI lineage: Eukaryota > Metazoa > Arthropoda > Insecta > Lepidoptera > Lycaenidae > Phengaris > Phengaris alcon. Next base: position 693,751 of record JAYRCH010000032.1, read on the forward strand.
ACGATAAGTTATGGCAGAAACTGTCAACTCTAAAGGATATTCCCAACGAACTCATCTCGATTTTCAAATTTTTGTATAGCAACCAAACCAACTATGTACGTTGGCACGGGGCGCTGTCTGATATATATAGGTTGAAGTGTGGTGTAAGACAACATGCGACGGCGCATACGCGGCAGTTCCAACAGTTACCTACAACTTATTGCGAGTCGAATGGACACCGACTGCCCATTCATGAAGAAATGGACGCAATTGCATGCTCACATGAGCACATAATTAGATATAAGAGTTACTTTTAATTTTAATTTTTATAAATAATATGGACTATGTTTATGTACTTATGTCTGAAATAAACTATATTGAATTGAATTGAATTGAATTACGTAGAGCGTAGACTATGCATGAAACTTAAGATCGCTCGTACCTAAATGTAATTCGTAATAATTAATTAGCTGTTGTTGAAAAAATACTTTATAAACTTTAGCCGTCCCCAGACGAGGCGAATAAAAAAAATACTTGGAAAAAAAAATACCGGTTGTCTGTAAAGTCGGTTTACTGACGATAGTTGAACGTGACAACGTCAACAACAACAACAACAACAACAATAATAATAATAATGAGGTAAAGGCAATGCGAGGTAACGCTGGTACTTGCTACTTGGTAATATTACTTGGTAACGATAACGGGTAACAGGTAACGCATGAGTCATCTTTATTCGTGCGTGCAGGCGGCTCCATCGATTTATAAGACGTTATCACGTCAAAATATTTGAACTTACATAATATATATGATGATAATAATTATAATAGGTTTTAAATATTATTTGTTAGTTTTTAGAGTTTATTTTTTAATAAAAGTGTCTCCTACAAAATACGGACACGTATTTTAACAAATAACGAGGGAAGCTAAAATGAGGCCATCTCTGTCATATGATCTAGAGACTAGAAGTGGTCGACGTAATTCTCGAAGACCGTAAAGAGCTTATTTTGGGGGTCGTAGAGATGCTTGAGGTCGCGGTAGCCGTCCGGGAACTGATCGCGCACGGCGTGCAGGAAGGCGCGCGCGTTGTGCTTGTGCTGCGGCGTGCAGTAGTGGCATTGGTCGCGCAGCGTGTCCAGGATGTGCGACTTGTAGTGCGCGGCGACGGCGGAGCAGGGCTCGCGGCCGAGGAAGCAGGCGAGGTGGTGGCGCAGCTCCGTGGCGTTGGCGGCCACCGCGTCATAGCTGAAACTGTTGTCCACGTCCGTGTAGGCCGCCGCCCGCGCCGCCAGCGCCACCAACGCCGCCGCCAGCGCACACCCCCACGCACACCCCCACGCACGCCTCAGCATGGTATAATATGATCAGAATATCTACAAGTACATACAATTGTTTCACTTAGGCATCTGTAAACAGTAGATTCAAGTATTTCAATAAGAAAATCACACGTCGTAGGAGTGAATGTCAATATTTGAGGTTGAAATTGAGTGAAGAAAACTTGCAGCTTGCTGATTATCTTTAGAATACGTCTTACCTAGACAACACACTGTAGATTCTCTGCTCACTGACTCTGTGAGATCTTCAATACGCAACTGTCTTACGAACTCTGCTGCTGGATGCTCCGGCTACCTCGACTTATATCCTTTGTGTCGTCCTCGTCAGTTTTAACATTATATTTCGTATAAATTTTATAAAATAATTAATAATGCATTAATTGTTATGGTAATGAGTGCTTAACGTCGATTTGTATTCTGTATACTAATTTGTATATTAATTGTCATTTGCATTGTTTATAATGAAGTATAACTATTAACTATTGTAAAATAGGAATTATAGTAAGTATGTACTATGTAAATTCAAATAATGCCAATCCGATTCTTGAGAAATTGGTTGCTATAGTTAACTCCCGAAGGTAACGAGTAGAGAGTGATAGGACACTGCGTCATTGTAAGATGAACAATTGGATGTGTTTTATTACTATTTGACATAAAAGCAGCTGAACAGATTGCTGGGCCCACAGATTGCTATCTATTGCCTGGTTTTACATATTAGATAGGTTCTTTTTATTAGAAAAATAGAACGGTTTCCGCGGGCCGTTTACGAGTTTTTTATGCGCACAAGAATTGACGTGAGCGCGCCTGTCAATGAAGTCTGAAAGCATTGGCTTTCAGACTTCATTGACAGGCGCGCTCGTATTAAACTTACACTGTCAATAAATTATAAATGTACCGTCTTGATATTATAAACGGACCCAAAGTCGATAATCTACTACACTACACGTTTGACATTTGTTTGTTTGACGTTAATATGAGAATACCTATATAGTCTTCGCACGCCGGGCCCTTGCCGAAGGGGGCCTTGGGCGGGGAAACATGGCCAGGGGCATAGCCCCTCTACATGAGAAGTTCCGTTTTTGGGAAACTTCTTCTTCTTACTTCTACTTCCACAAATCAAAGATATCATATTAATAATCAATATATGTTATATAATAATGCAATTCAACTGTATTTTAATTAGTTTTTTAAGATTATTAGGTTACATGTTTTATTTCTAAGATTTAAAACAAAAGAAAATCTATATAAGAATCTAATCATTAGATGACACTTAAGCCTCTTAATTGACAAAGAATAATTATGATAATAGAACAAGAACATAGATGACGCTAAGAGCGCTGAAATAATTGATTTTAATTGGATGGAAATGTAACTTTGTTACAATTATATTTGATTTTGTAGGTATCTAATGAATGTGAAAACTGTATAATATTAAAAACAAATACTAATATGGTTGGGCTATTAAAAAAAAGTCGAAATAACTATAGGTATCGATATAAACGAGGAGTTACCTCAATTCCTCATGGATCCCATCCAGGTCTACCATTTGGTGACAATGGGACTAACTTAGAAGTAAACTCTTTACATTAAAAAAGAATTATCAAAATTGCACGACTACGTAAAAGGTTAGGCCTGACTTAAATAAATATACCTTTTTGACTTGAGAACCACTTACGTTGTTTTGCCGGTCAAAAATTAAATTAAGTATGTATAATGTAACTAAGCAAACATGACAGCTACTAATTATTTGGACAGGCTTCGCTGGGTCTATTATTACTACCTCAGATTTTCTCTCTATAATATCAAAAATTTCGAGTTAATTAACGACTAAGGTTTTTATATATAAATATTATAGGTATAATATTACAGTAGTGTTGACCTTCTTGAAGTGAACACTGCATGCTTTGTACTATAGGTTCAGGTAGGTACATCGCTATCATTTACAATGACGAAAACATAAATAAAAAAATATCAATTTTTCAGTAAATATGATTTTAAACAGCGAACAGATGCATAAAATGTATCAATTTCGTTACTAACTTTATTATAAGCGGAACATACGCGGTGCAATGTACAATGGTGAGTGCTGTTTATAGTTAGTACGAGACAAGGCCAAGCTAAAAGTTTTTCTATTATGCAGATGGCTACTAGGCCGTGGAACAGCTGGAGGTTAAAACATGACAAAGTTTATCAAATCAAGTCAAATCAAATCATTTATTGCAAGAATGTGGTATACATGAGGTCTTACAAAATAACAATATTAAAAATATCCTACATTTTGCCATCAGAATGGCGTGTGCAAATCATAAATATGCAGGGTGAGTAAACTTATAATTAATATAGCTAAGCCAAACATTTGAAATTAATTTAAATATACATACTCGTATACTTAATTTCAGGAATCACAATAACTCATAACAAATTAAATAATACATAATTGAAATTAAATTAAAAATAATTTTAAAAAAGTATTGATTAGTCAATAGTCAATAATAATTAAAATTACACATGACAATACAAAATATTTATAATTAATTAATTAAGCACAAAAGAGATCATCAACACTGTAAAAACATTTATCTATTAAGTATTTTATTAATTCATTTTTAAATTTTTGAATACTATTTCTAAAGAATAAAATACGCCATGGTAAATTATTATATATTTTAGTTGACATGCCGAAAATACTCTTTCTAAATAGTGTAGTTTTAGATTCAAGACAACATAATTTATGTGCTAGCCTTTTTGTATTGAATCGGGTGAAAAAAGAAAGGTTTATTCGTACAAATAAGGCTACTTCATATATGATGATGTACAGACATGGAAATGTAAGTAGTTTATATTTTATAAAGTTAGGTTGACAGCTCTCAATTGTAGGTATATTTGCTATAACACGAATACGTTTCTTTTGCACCTTAAAAATGTCCTCACGCATTGTGGAATTGCCCCAAAATATTATGCCATATCGGAGAGTAGAAACCACAAATCCATGGTAGGCCGAAAGCTATGCTTTTTCTTGACCTACTTTTGAAGTAGTAAATAGGGAATATGAAAACTGATTTTTTAAATATTTATATATGTATTTTGAGTGTGTTTTCCATTTAAGGTCCTTTCCTATATACATATATGCCTAGGAACTTTGTGACTTCAGTATTTGTCTTATCATAATATATCATAATATATAATATCATAAGTAATGTTTAACGAGTTTAATAACGGCTTTCTTTGTTGAAATTTCATTATTTGTGTTTTCTTTAAATTTATATTTAAGTTATTAGATTTTAACCACATTATAATATCACTTAAACTTTTATTTATGACATTTTTATAGTTTTTAATCTAATTACAAGCTAGCATCACAGTACTGTCATCTACAAATAATGTCATAGAATAGTTTATGCTACGAGGCAGGTCATTTATGTATATCAAAAATAGTAGTGGCCCTAAAAAGCTACCTTGCGGAACACCAAATTGCACTTTTCGGGCCTTTGACGAGTATGTGCACTCTGTTTCTGTTTTTGCACATATACTTGTGATTTGGGTAATTTGAATCCTATTGGTTAGAAATGACTATATCAGATTGAGGATATTTCCTCTTACCCCATATTTATTTAACTTGTCTGTTAGTATGTCATGTCTTACATAGTCAAAAGCTATAGATATATCCATATAGAAAGCTGTAACCGGTATTGCTTTGTCAATATTTGAGACTATCATTTAAGAAATTGTAGATAGCTACAAATTGTATATTAACAGACAAATTCTTCCTGAACCCTTTTTGTTCTTTAGCAAATAATCAATATTTTTCAAAGTAGGAATATAGCAATTTGTATATAATTTTTCCTATAATTTTAGAAAAAACAGTAATAATAGCAATTGGACGGTAACATGATACATTTTACTTTTCGCCTTTTTTAAATAGTGGTTATACTATAGTTGTTTTAAGTTCGTTTGGGAATGTTCCATATTCAATACAAATATTAATAATATGACTAAGCGGTGATGCTATTAATCCAGCCACATGTTTTGTCACTGGTGTAGATATATCATCTATATCAACATTCTTAGTATTTTAATGAATTTATTACTGATTTAATGTCATTAAGGGAAACATAATTAAAAGATAAAGAATTATATTGATTGTATGTTAAGGGTTTTCCGTAGTTTAAAATGTCATTATTAATTATTATTTTTACTTGGTCAATAAAATAGTCATTAAATGTCTGTGCTATAGTTTCAGGGTGTGATATAATTACATTGTCACATTTTATTAGTCTTATTTGTTCCTTGGGAAAGTTATTTTTATGCCTGTTAATGCTGTCCCATGTTGCTTTTGACTTATTTTTTGCTACACTAATATAATAGACCTTGTGATGCACTTATTCTTTTTGTTAGTAGAAATTTTAAGCCGAATAATAGGAAAACAGAGGTCATAGAAAAGTTTAAAATCAGTGGACAAAATACTAAAGGCTTGATTACCGGCAGTGCTTGTATGTTTACTATGACTGTAAATTTGAGGTTTTTTAAATAATGTTTAAATTTATTTAAGTTTTCATCTAAAAATTAACGTTTGTATTTATACCAGTATTTTAAAGAACATGCTATTTTTACCGGGAAAGAAATAATTTGAGCGTTGTGGTCTGAGATGCCAAGGTCTAGATTAAGGCTTTTTCTTCTATGTAAATTATTATGTAAGATTTATTATGTAAGAATACTACGTAAGATATTATCAATGCATGAGCTACTTGATAATAGAGATGGTTTATTAAATTCTAATTTTAAATTGAATGTCTCTGCTGTTTGTACGAATTGCCGCGAATATTTATCATTTTTACATATGTTTATATTAAAATCACCACAAATAATATTTGCGTGTTTGTAATTTTTTGTGTGTTTTTTATGTGCATAAGAAATATGGTACAAAAACTGTTTCTGAAGTTTTTCAATTCGGGAGATGTGTACTGCATAGGATGGGCTCCATATTTGACAGCAGTATTCCAGAATCGATCTTACGTAGTAGTTGTAAAGAAGAATCAGAATTTCACAATCGTAAATACTTTGGTTAGCGGATTACGAATCCAGCCAAACGTGTTCCTTTGTTAACGATACAATGTATTCCCGGAAGTCCAACTTGGTATCCAACACCACACCGTGATCCTAGAAGTATGGTCGAGACCTCTGTAATTGGAGAGTTTGATACATAATTAGTAGCAGGTATAGGATCTCGTTTGCGTGTGAATTTGATGTGAAAACATTTAGATGAGTTTATTAACATTCTACTAGCCGAACACGAATTATTTATTGTGTTTACAACATTTTGAAGAAAACTTACATCACGGTAGTCAATAATTTTACGGTACAATTTGAGATCGTCTGCGTACATTTGGTGTCCGGATGTAATAGCGGAACAAAAATTATTTACATAAATAAAGAAGAAAAGGTGTCCTAAGTGTGAGCCCTGGGGAACTATAAATATTATAAGTACATAACTAATAACAATACATTACTTATCTATTCAAATTTCTCATGTATGTACAATTTAGGACGTCTCACACTTCTACCAGACCTGGTTACGTAACCGGTATTTTCAAGACTCTCCATAGGAACACAGTTATCATCGATAATGCAATTTTGAACAGGACCGTCTCCGAGCTGTGCCGAACTCATGGGATCTATACTCTCCTGCATGGGAGGCATATTGTCAGTGCTGCCGTTGCCATAAAAAGAAGGTGGAGGATTTGTTTCTTTTAAATTATTTTTTCTAGGTCTAATGTGTCCCCTATTCCTCCTATACACAACAACATTTGGATCCACAATATAATATGATCTACCACATTCTAATTTCTCTTTAATTATTCCCGGAGACCAAAAAGATTTAGGATTTTTTTTTTGAAGTAAATGTCATCTCCCGGCTGAAACTCATAAGATGTACCTATACTTCGCATTCCTGTCAAAATAAAAAGACATTTTGTCTCTGCTTTGATTATGACATCTTTCAAACGTCGAAAATTTTACAACTTTTGGTCTGAGTTTTCTATTTAGAATTGGTAAATTTACTCGCAAGGGTCTAGACATTAATAATGCGGCCGGACTGGGAAAATCTCCCTTAGCAGCGTTGCGGTAGTGTAGTAACGCCAAATGTATATCCGAGCCATCTTCCTTGCATTTTCTTCAATAATATTTCAAAATAACAACTAATCTTATTATCTAGATGCCTAAACTAAAGGAGATCCAGCCTTAGCTAAACCTCACTGCGTTGGCAGTGGGCAGAGACGTACGACAGGGCGCACGTAACTTCACTTTGAAGTTTTCACGGTAACAACGCGGGTTGTACCGTATTTAGAGGTATGTAATTTCTTAACGATGCCTAATGGCCACGAAAGTGTTGGCGAATTGTCGTTGATAATAATCACCAACGTACCCTCGTGTATAGGAGACCCAGGACTATTCCACTTGGATCTAGTCTGAAGCTGGTGAAGATATTCTGAACGCCAACGTTGCCAGAACGATTGTACAAGCTTATCTAACAATGTATGTCTCTGGAGTAAACTAGAGGAGTCTACTTCAGGCGCGTACATTTCTTAAACACAGTGCCAAGTGATGACAATGGCACTGTGTTTAAGAAATGTGCAGGAGTAATACCGCGAGACAGGCAATCGGCAGGATTTTCAGTACCTGCGACGTAATTAAAACAAGCGGGGGCGATAAATTGAATTTTCTTAGTAACGCGGTTTGCGACAAAGGTACGCCAGCGGTGCGGAGAGGAACGAATCCAAGAGAGGGCCACTTTGGAGTCCGTAAACGCGTATATTCCCTTAATGGGATAATGAGACGAAACTGTGTCTTGAACTCTGCGTAGTAGTTGAGACAACAGAAGGGCCGCGCATAATTACCTCTTACGCTCGCTACCGAAATAGTTTTAACCGGCGAGATTCTAGACTTAGCACTAACCAGCTGAAAAGCGTAGTTAGAACCAATTCAGACCTGTACATACACGACTCCTCCGTAAGCGCGTTCACTAGCATCAGCGAAACCTACTAAGTTGACAGTGCAACCATCGACCAATCCTAGATGACGCGGTATATTAATTTGGTTGAGTAGGGGAAGCTCAACGCAAAACTGCTTCCAAGTTGCGACTATGTGATCGGGTGGTGCGTCATCCCACTCGCACTTAGATAGCCAAAGCTCCTTTATTAAGAGCTTGGCGTACAAAATGGGGGGAGCCACGAAACCCATTATGTCCCATAGTCGGGCCACTGTGGACAACATAGTGCGTTTAATGCACTTACCATCAGGTGTCGCGACGTCGTACTGAAAACTATCACAGGCTCTGTCCCAGCGTAAGCCAAGAACCTTATGCGGTAAAGACTTCTCAAACTCAATGTCTGTAGAAGCCTTGTGCGACTCAGGTATTCGTGCTAGAATGTATTGAGAGTTACTTGTCCATTTGACAAGGTCAAATTGGCCTCGCTTGAAAAGCTGAATAAGCTCTTCACAAAGCGAAACTACGAGCGGAACGTTCATGACGCTACAAACAATGTCATCCATGAATAGAGCAGAAGGAGGAGCGGTAACGGAAGCGAGAGTGGTAGCGGTAGCGAGCGGCCGAGCGGTAGCGGTAGCGAGAGCGGGAGCGCGCGCGGTAGCGACAGCGGGTGCGGTGGGAGCGCGCGCGGTAGCGGCAGCGGGTGCGGTAGCGAGAGCGGGAGCGCGCGCGGTAGCAGTAGCGGGTACGGTAGCGGTAGCGGGTGCGGTAGCGAGAGCGGGTGCGGTAGCGAGAGCGGGTGCGGTAGCGAGAGCGGGTGCGGTAGCGAGAGCGGATGCGGTAGCGGTAGCGGGTGCGGTAGCGAGCGGGAGCGCGCGCGGTAGCGGTAGCGGGAAAAATAACTGAGGCGGCAGCGGAAAAGTTCTCTCCCTTGTCAGCGATCAATTGCCGGACAACTCGTAACGCGTGATAAGGACTGGAGCGGAGTCCAAAGCAAACTCGATTGAACTGATACACGGTTAAAGGTTCACTGTTATTAAAGCGATAAAGAATCCGTTGAAATGTACGGTCAGATTCGCGAACACCAATATTAAGGAACATTTGGCGGCAATCACCTGACAGAGAAATTTAAAAAAGACGAAAATTTATTATGATGTTAAATAAATCACCTGTAGATTCGGACCGGTATGTAAAATATCATTGATAGACTGACCCGATGTAATCCGACAACTAGCATCTAAAACTACGCGTAGTTTAGTGGAGGTCTTATCTTCGCGAAATACGCCGTGATGCGGAATATAATATAAAGGAACCAAATTATTGTCCTCCTTAATTTCAACCGGGCTCAAAAAATCTTTATTTATATAATTGCGCATGACGTCATTATAAGCGGCGCGCATATTTAGTGATGTATCGAGTTTACGTTCCAAACAATGAAAGCGTCGAAGAGCGGTAGCGTACGAATCGCCTAATGAATAAGGGTCACCTTAAAACGGCAACGCGACAACATACCTACCACTGTCGTCGCGAACAGTGGTAGCGCGGAAATGTTCTTCACACTCGAGATCCTTATGACTCATCGAGGGCAGTGCCGTCAATTCCCTCAAGCTCCCAAAATCGCTGGACGAAAGAATTAATACTATTTTCTTGAAGCACAGAGCAACAAGACGTAGTATAATGAGATGTATGCGACGTAGGTACGGAACTTATATTCGTTCGGTAACTTATCGGTAATACGTTCCACGATAAGCGGAGAAATATTAAAACTAATATTTTTATTTAAGCGCGAGTATGAGACAATATCCACGGAACCCTTACATGATTTTTCAGAACCCCCAAGTCCTTTAACTATCAAATTAGTGTTTTTAAGTTTATTCAAAAGCCCTAGACGATTATAACATTCCGATGTAATGAAACTACTTTGTGAAGCGCTGTCTAGTAAACATCGTACGACTATGGGTTTGTTATTTACATCGTAAACAATAACCTGGGCAGCAGCTAACAAAATTGTTTGTTTGGCCGAGTCGCGCGTTGCATAACGTGCGCGCGCGGGGTGAGGTCTCCGTCTACAATTTTTTATTGCCTGTTTACGTGCGAGCGACGTCGAGCACAGCGACACTTCGATGTTATGTTCGACTCAAACACCTGTACGCGTAGGTACCCGATCGGCTTGTGGCGTCGGTATCGGTAGGCGAGAATTACTGTTATTATCAAGTTCAAGGTCACGCGTGCTGGCTAACTGCGGGATATTATCGAAATGTATGGTGGCGTCGGTCACAAACGCGGCATTCAGACTTACTAAGACAAGAGTTCGATTTATGTTTTATGCTTAAGCAATTAACGCAAGCTTTATTTCCTTTAATATAATTAAAACGAGCCAACGGGGCCAAATCATTGAACGCGGGACATTTGTTAAGATGTTCATGCACAATGTTAATGTTATTGCATATACATCTGAGCGGGTTATAATTATTATTAATAGATTCCGAACATGCTACATAAGACTGCGGATTAGGCGCGGTGTTATTATTTCGGCGTTTAATCAACCTTTGTTTATTAATATTACTGGACGAGCTAGATGAGCTAGGCTGCGTATTTCTAAATATTCTACACTGATCTTTAATGAATGAGATAAAACTGTCCAGTGTAGGAATTTTCTTATTATGTACCGTAATTTCAAAGGCGCGAATAGTTTCTGTATCGATTTTTTTCAATGCGAGTTGTAATAAAATAAAATCGGAAAGATTTTCTAAATTGCAATGTGCAGGCTTGGGGAGTTCAATCAAAGATGTTGTGCTCGCGAATAACGTTTATTAACTCCTTATTTAATACACTTACATTACTATAAATAGGGAGGTGATACACACACTACACCTCCCCCGTATTTTAGAAAAAAAAAAAATTGGATACGTATAATTTTTTTTATTATTAATACTATATATTCTAAGTACTACTTAGTACTAAGTAATAATAAATACAAAACTGTGCTATTTTTATTTTATTTGTAAAACATGATTTTAATTACGTACATTCGTGATGGTTCATGGGATGTTGACTATAGGTATATGACTCAATTTAAACATAAGATTTTTTTGGTAATACCTAATTGTTTTTAATAAATTTAATTTGTATTATTATATATTTAATTTGAATATTTCCAAACAAAAAAAAAATCCTTACCTCCTCAATATAATTATATTATTTATTATATTCACTTACTAAAAAAAAATACAATACCCATTTTACTATATAGTCAATCCATTTTCATTTTCATGTTCTTAATCATTTCATTTCACTTATATTATTACATTTATTTTACTAATTTATACTTGATTAGTGGACTCACCAGTCACTTACATTTTACACCATCAGGTATTATTATTTATCTTTTCTTTTTAAATATTTTTATATTATGCATGCTTTTTCATAATCAAGGTACAATTAATCTTTATTATTCATGTTTAATATTTACTCATTCATCATTTCATAATTTTATTTATAGTCGACTATTTAAATTAAACACACCGGAATATTTAGCGGAATACAAAAAAAAGGTCCATAATTAAAAAATATGGTTTTATTTTAAAATCTACTTACTACACTTCTTTTGTTAATTAAAGTTTCATTTGTTTTACTTAAAATGAGATCACATTAAGAACAGATTTTGCGAGTAAAGGCTATTTGTGAAAAATGGTACATTTTTAAACTTTTCATGTAACCGGGAAAAGTGAAAATTAATATTAAAATAACAATTATTAAATTAGAAAAAGGGTGATTAATATCGCGTATTTCCTCCACATGCTCTTATTAAAGTTTCTACCTGTCTAGGCATACTAAGAATGATGTTATCGACGGTCTCCTGGGATAGTCTCCGCCATTCCTCAACTACGGCGATTCGCAGTTCACCCACGTTGGTAGGAGCTGGAATTCTGGACTTAACTTTTCTTTTCAGCAAGTCCCAAACGTGCTCTATTGGGTTTATATCCGGTGATCTCGCCGGCCACTCCATAACAGTGATATTCATATCATTAAGATAAGCTTGAGTTACCCGAGCGGTATGCGGCCGAGCATTATCCTGCTAAAAACAAAATCGTCACCGATATATGGGGCAAACGGTACGACATTTTCTTCTAAAACTTCTTTGATATAGCGGTCTGCAGTCAGACTCCCTCTGTCAATCACTACCAAGTCTGTGCGAGCTGCCAAACAAATGCCCGCCCAAACCATTATTGATCCACCACCGTATGTAACTGTAGTTTCAAATACATGCCATTGCCATAACCATATACATACACCCTTATATACTAGGGATCTTATTCTATAAAAAAGATATAAGAAATGTTCTACATTTTTACCATTATTTTCTTAATAACTACTTAACCCTTTATTATAATATAATCTTAATCGTTACGCTACACGTTAGGTATTATGTTTATTCATATAAATCAAAAAAGGCTACGTTAAAATTAGCTTTAGTTAAAAATATATAAGCAAACTAACCTGCACTTGATAAAACACCATTTAACACGACTTTTACACACTGATGCCATATAAATCTATACATATAGTCACTGAGTATTCACTATTATAGTTTTATGTACTGTTTTAAATTACGCGTTTATTGTTCACATTTAAATTCACTCATGTTTTACGTTACGAGGCCGCTGTCCTTAACACACACACTACAAAATTATGTTGAATTAACTGCCGTTACGAAATTATTTATAAATGACTGAAAAATTGAAACATATGCGGAACCATTCAATTTTAAATTTAAGGCTTGGACGCGAGGATACGAGTATCTTGATACCTGTCCACCAGCGACTGAAATATTAACTAATAATTCTCAGCGCTGGGGGTGACGCCAGCGAATACTGATTGAGCCCTTGGCGCCAACTTACCTATTAAATAATATAACTTGTCGGCATCGGTCAACGAGCTATTATCATGTACCGTTGATTTAAAACTGGCATAGAATAGTGGCCAATTTCGTATGTCACCATCAAAATACATTATCTCAATCGCAGGCAACCTCGGCGTTCGAACAGTTGTATAAACTTCAGTTTTAACCTCGGGTTCAACACTTTCAAGACGAGATTGAATCTGTTTAATAACGCAATATACTGCTAGACATGGAAGGATAAAGCACTTAAGTCAAATCTTTATACAAATAAAAATTTTACACGGCAAGGTTTTAATTGTTTGGTGTAAAAAAAATATACTAGGGATTTTGTTTTTATTATTATTTAGTGTATAATTAGGAAGTGCACAGATATTACAATAATTATTTTTAGCCTATTATTATTATTACTATAATTATCGGACTTAAGTTATATCGAACACAATGAAAATGCTACATAAGTGGTTTTTACCGCGTAATATGTACATGCCCTTTGTAGCCCTAACCTAATGTAGCTTACATTTATTTTTCTAATTATAAAATAAAAACACAAATTATGTAGATGAAACCTAATATTAGATAGTTACTTATTTAACACTCACTCACTCACTCTCTTCGGAATCTTGTAAATCTGGATCAATGTCTAATGTATCAGCTGTAGTGATCAAATTTTGGTAAAAATTGTGAAAACATTCCGGTATTAAAGGTAATAGCGATAATATGTCGCGTTTTTTCTCGACACTTATCGGTACAGGCATTGTGGATTAAGGTAATAAGGTGAAGCTTTTTTCTTGCCTCGTAACTCGTTTAAAGTTTATCGTTTTAAAATCCTCATCTCTCGAAAGCGATGTTTTGTATTTTATAACACCGTAGTCGGCGTCATAACATAGCCACTTCACATCATGCCATTTAAAATTATTGCCCTCAGTATCTTTTTTTCGAGAAATCAGTGGGCCTTTCAAGAGACTCGCAAAATCAAAAAAATCAGTCTGACCCATTTCTTTTACAGTAAATTTTTTGCTGCTTGAGCGTACTAATTGCAGCCAATCATGTGGGTGATAAATTTGTAATTCTGTCTTTTTCTCCTTTTTTCTATAATAGCATGGTCTAAATCTACCTCCATGTGTGTATGACCTGGTACCATAAACTTGTGATGTATACATTTTATTGACGGCTTTAATTTCAATAAGTAAGTAAACATTGCAGCCACGTGGGAGTTCTTATTCTGTCCGCCACAAGTATCCGAGTACAAAGTAATATCGGTAGTGTGCTCAGGTAGATTTTGTAAATATGCAAATAAACAAGATGCGATTTGATTAGCACCTCGGCCTGAAAAGGCCTCATGCCACATGTGGTGCGTTGAGTTCCCAGTTGCATTGTCGTGTACAGTTAAGTTTTTAGTGTACAAAGGCTGGGGTCTTCAAATTAAACACTGGATGTGCTGAATCACTTTATTTGCACAACTAGTTAGGTAGGCGGTGGGCAGACGACTAACTCTCGCAGGAGTTAATTCGCCACGCCACGAATATAGCTGACTTTACATTATGCAATTTCCGAGAATTATAACACACACTACAAGTTAAATGACCATAGCTGTCTTTTGTAAAAAGCTACAGACGATTGTAATGCCGGGGTTGGCAAACATTGTTGTAGGTCAAAAGACAGACACTTAACTCTATCGTTTGCAGATGCATTTTGTTTATCGATTTGTTTCTCTTTATACGCCATATCAGCAGCCAAGAGATGTGAGTCGCATTCTGTTTGAATTTTTAATTTAGTTGCTTCGTCAGTGGCAATGTTGAGCTTCATTTTAAAAACGTCGCAGTTGTGACACGTGTCAACTTTCGGTTTTTTAAAACTTAAATTCAATAGATGGAATTCTCTGCGGTATATTTTATCACTACCAGGGTTTTGATGAGACGCTGAATACAGTGAATACATTTTCGAAATGGTCAAGTGCGATGGTAAATATTTTCGGTTGCTTTTGCGTCTAGTATAATGGCTTTTATACAATGGAAAAGAGTTGATATGATTAACAACCTCTTGAATTTTTTCTTCAGAATGTTTGTTTGAAGGTGTAGCCTTTCCACGTTCATCAGTTTTCACAGTGCCACTCACGCTGTTACGTTTTTTTAAACCAATTAATTTTATAAAATTATCACTTACTGATAGGGTTTTTGTGAAGCAACCTTGACATACGGAAATCTTATATTATTTATATTAAAATTATACTTGTATGTATACTGTCTAGATTTTTGCTTTTCTACATCTTCAGTTCGACGTCGCTCAGTTTTTTTTCTTGTATGGTCATCAATGATGAAATAAATGCAGCCCTTAAATTATACGAACCGAGATCCCAAACCTCTTTATGAATAATTGCACGCTATTCGTCACTTATTTTGTCTCGACACTTATTTCGACAGGCAGGTAATTCTTGAATTTGGCGCTTTTCAATTTTTTTCCCCTAAACTGTGACATAAGCTTGACCAAGATTTCTTTTTTGTTTATTTTCTTGCTTTCTTTTTCTGCTGTGCACTGATTGAACTTGTTGTTGCACTGGGGCATCTTCGATATTTTCAATTGAAATATTTTGTGCCGATAACGGTATATCTATTGATGTCTCAAGAACAGCGTCACCTAGCTGTGTGAGTAAGCTCGGACTGCCTGGAGAGTAGGTGTATCAGTAACAGAATCGTCGCTAGAAAAGTCACCTAAAGTTTCATCAATGGCCGGTTTTTGAGTGCCAGATGTACTTGGCTGTGGATTATTAAATGGATTTTCATCACCTGAAAAAACATCACCTTAGTAATTAAAATGTTATAGTATGGTTAATTATACAGAAATATAACATAGAACGAGAGAACATACCTTCATTTTCAGTATTTAGGGCTAGATTCACTAATTTCCTCCCTCTGGTATTCATTTCGCCAAACTTAAATACAACACAACCGTCACACAAAATTACAAATCACGACTAATGAAGAAATTTCTTTAACTGCCACTCGAAATGTTCGTTGTCGTCTTAAAAAAATTTATAAAAAGAGAGTACTTCATTTAACAAAATGTCACTCGCAACAAAAATAGGTACTTATCAACTAACCACTTATGTCCGATTTACGAGCTAAGCCGCTGAAAAAGAAATCATAATGCAACGATAACAACCACTTAAGTCAAGTTAAGTTCTTATTATCGCCGCTCGCTGTACAACTCAAACATAAGTTATATGGTGCAGGCATTTTTTATATTTGAATTAAGCCTCGTTGACTTACGTGCTTATTCCAGCCGGTGTATCGAACAAAAACATGATGCCTGTGACTTTTGCAGATTTTGACCAAAAATTGACTTAAGTTTTTTTGGCCGCCGTGTCTAATTAGGTCCTCGAATGAAGTATACGCTTGAAAACTAGGCGGAGTTTTCGGATTAATAGAAAGCAACTTCGCGTTGTAGGCATCTAACAAGTTATGAAAATCTGTTCAAATATCAGCTATTGTCATACATTGACTGAGAAATAATTCTTTATCTGCTTCGGATGACTCGGCAATTTGCGAACGTTTATATAATATATTTTGAACACGTTCGAATAAAATATTACGTTTAGCGACTAGAATGGCTAACTCTGGATCCTCCGCCATTTTGAACTAGATTTATTATAATATTTAAAATACTATGCGAATTATATACCTAAGTATTTATAATATACGTAGGTTATGCGATATTTATATTACACCCAAGTATCTATTTACTAATTTACAAATAGTGTACCTTAGAGTACATTCGGCTTAATTATTTATTCCTATACGCAACGACTTTAAAGCGGTTTGAAAATATAATAGCGTTTGAAATATTATGAGATTTATAATAGAACTATGATAGTTCGAATAATAATTCCAATAAGGAATCTCTGTAGGTAGCCACGTTATATCGTGTATTACCTACGGCGGCGGCAATGCGGCTGCCAAATAATGGGTTTACAGGAGCGTAAATATGTATTACCACTGCCTAGTTAGGCACTTTTAGAAGCTACATATGCGGGAAATAAAATAAAATTTGGATATAAATCCGTGATGGAAATGGATTAAAATCTGGACCAAATGTGGTCCGGCTCGAA
The DNA here is from genome assembly GCA_037179445.1 of Phengaris alcon alcon. NCBI lineage: Eukaryota > Metazoa > Arthropoda > Insecta > Lepidoptera > Lycaenidae > Phengaris > Phengaris alcon. The sequence goes on from JAYRCH010000032.1 coordinate 711,054, forward strand.
TGGACCAAACAATGGCCACGCGGGCCACCTTTCTCTGGCGTTTAGCGAATAATCTCTCTTCGATATTTTTGTAGACTGTATTTCAGAAGGTATCTGGCGTCGCCAGGTGAATATGCAGTAATAATTAGATGAAAATGGAAAGGTAAAAGGAGATACGCTTACCGAATTAGCTTCGGCGAATGGCGTCTTGCAGCTGGAGTTTTCGTCACTTCCTTCTGTTCACAACACTTTAGTTTTCCCAGAATTCTTATAACGTGCGTTCCTATAGGAATATGTCTCACTTTCATGGGCGGGAATTAGTAGCGGAAAAATCTAATAGCACATGAGGTGTCGGCTATCGCACACGCACTCGACGCTACTCTTTCAATATATTGCAGTCGTGTATATTCGCATTTCTTCGGTTTGCGTCGGAGAGGAAAGGGAGGAGAAATACTGCTTATCTATTGATATTATGAGATGCCATTCATAGTGGCATTCGGCGCTCATAGATGGCGCTACCATATATATATATATATATACATATATATAAGATAATATCTTGGAGAAAAAATAAATTATTAAATTATTTTGTTTCTCTGTAAATACGAGTTTATTATAAGTCGATATCAAAAACATTACTTTTAAACAAACTAAAAACCACATTAAATAACATATTATCATACCTGTAAATACGAGAAACGACAATTATGAACAGAATCCCCAAAAATATCTACTAAATGAAACGAGAGTATCATCAGTAGATTTGTATTCCAATTCAACCGTACAAACTACTTCCTGCCTTATATACATAACTCTCAGTGCTTTGATAGCGTGATGTAGAAAACATTTACTCACATCTATTATAATATAAAAGAACTAAACATTTAAATACCTTTCAGAATATGACTTAAGAAAATTTCAAATTTATAAAAATAATAAAACCTAAAAGAGGTTTAAACATACCGGCCGCCATGAACGGCCACGTTCATTATAACAATTAAAAACAATAATAGTTATTATTAAATGTTAATAGTTAGTAATTTGATTAATTTTAATTAAATTAATTTAATTAATTTAATTTAATTTAATCCATTTTAATTAATATTACTACAACTAAACTTAACTAAACCTTACATTAAAACATTTGTAATCACATAAACTTTAACTTGAAACTGACATGGATTTTTATCAAATGCATAATAACATAGAATTAACTTTTTAATTGAACTGAACATACTGCAAAAAAAAAAAACTTATAGTTATAGAGTATAATTATTCTCTATTTACTGTTCTCTACTGGTAACAAAATAAGCTTTGATACTGGTCTTTTAATTGTATGACCTTTGTATTTTAAAGTAACAACTCGCGTGAGTCCGTCCAAACCAGGATACTTTTCTATTACTATCCCCAAAAGCCATCTCGCAGGTGGAAGATCATCCTCCTTTACTAATACTATGCTACCTACATCCGGTTCTGAAGTTTGATCAGTCCATTTGTATCTTTGTTGTAGTTGAGTAAGATACTCTTTGGACCACCTACGCCAAAATTCTTGAACTAGACGTTGTGTGTAATGCCACCTTCTCAACGTGTTAATGTTGGAGTTTTCATAGTTCATATCAGGTACTAGAACTAAAGGTTCCCCCACTAAGAAGTGTCCTGGTGTTAAAGGGTTCGGATCATCTGGACTGTTCGATAATTGTGAAATGGGTCTTGAGTTAAGACATGCTTCGATTTGAACTAATATTGTATTTAACTCTTCGAAAGTAAGAGTACTATTACCTATAATTCTTTTCAAATGATATTTGGTAGACTTAATGCCTGATTCCCACAACCCTCCAAAATTAGGAGAGTGTGGGGGAATAAAATGCCAACTAGTACTGTTTGTTGCCATCCAATCTTCTATTTCGGTAGTAAAACTGGATTTTTCCGCTTTATATAAATTAGATAATTCTTTAGCACCGCCAACAAAATTAGTGCCGTTATCACTCCATACCTCAGCGACATGTCCGCGTCGCGCTACAAGCCTTTTAAATGCAGCTAAGAATGTTTTTGTTGTCATATCTCCCACTAATTCTAAATGTATAGCCTTCGTTGCCATGCATATGAATAAACAAATATAACCTTTAATAGAACGATTTCCACGTCCTTTCGTACAGCGGATATTTATGGGTCCGGCGTAATCTACCCCGCATTTATGAAAAGGTCTGTCAGGTGTTACTCGTGATTGTGGTAGTTGACCCATCATCTGTTGACTAGAGTGCGCTGAGTGTCTCACACAAATGATACACTTATGTACAATTCCCTTCACAAGACGTTTAGCTCCTATTATCCAATATCTACTTCGTAGAAAATTGAGCATAATTTGTGGTCCGCCATGCATAGTCTTCTGGTGAGCATCTGTAATTATTAATTTGGAAAGTGGATAATGATGTGATAAGATAATAGGGTGTCTCATTTCAAGTTCTACTTGAGCACTCTGTATTCTACCGCCTACTCTGAGGATGCCAACTGAATCCAAAAACGGATTTAAAGAGGTGAGTTTACTTTTTTTACTAACTTTATGTCCTGTTAAAATTATTTTCATTTCCTGTTGGAAATGTTGCTTTTGACTTAATTTAATGCAAGTAAGTAATGCTTCATTAATTTCTCTTGCTGTTAATTGTGCACTAACTTTTTCTTTTTCAGGTGACTTCCAGTGTTTTACTCTACGACAGTAAGAGATCACTCGGGTAAGTTTATTTAATGATGAATATCTTGATAGTAAATCTATTCTGTTTTCATTCGTGACCATTAGACTTTTAATCTCCGTATGTCTTTCTTCTAAATGTATATTTTCTATGTTTCCTAATTCATATTTAATATATGTCATGTGCAGCCAGGCAGGTCCTTGAAACCAGAGTTTATTTTTTACTAGTTCTGACGGTAAGAGTCCTCGTGATGCTGGGTCAGCTGGATTATCTGAAGATATGACATGAGTCCACTGATTTCTATTCATTGCCGTCAAAATTTCAGAGACTCTATTCGCCACAAAAGTTTTCCATCTATTGGGATGGTTACTGAGCCACGCCAACACAATCGATGAATCAGTCCAAGCATGTATATGATTCTTAGATATTTTCAGTACCTCAGAGATTTCCATAAGGATTTTCGACAGCAAAACTGCACCACACAATTCCAAACGTGGGATTGAAACTTGTTTTACTGGAGCCACTCTTGTTTTTGAGGATATTAAACTAACCTTTATTTCTCCAGTGGTATCAATGATTCTTAAGTATACTACAGCAGCATATGCTGCATTGGATGCATCACAAAAGCCGTGAAGTTCACGAATTTGGCCATCCGTTTTCCAATTATTCCATCGTGGTACTCTTATATTAGTAAGTACTGGTAAGTCCTTATAGAATTTTTTCCATTCTTCTAATAAATTAGTAGGAACTTTCTGGCCCCAGTCGATCCCAGCTAGCCATAACTTTTGGATGAATATCTTTGCCATTGTAATAGTTGGTGCTAACCATCCAAGAGGATCATAGAGGCGTGATATGTCCGAGATAATTTTCCTTTTAGTTACAGAACTCTGAGGAAGAACATCGACTGTGAACCGGAAATTGTCAGAGTTTCTATCCCACCTTAAACCGAGAATTTTTATCGTTTCATCTAATTTAGGTTCCAGTTTAAGGTCTGACTCTTTTGAATCCCCTTGTATCTTCTGTAACAAACTTGTACTATTACTTGCCCACTTTTGAAGCGTGAAACCACCACGATCAAGTAAATTTGTTACTTCTTTATAAAGTTGTACTCCTTCTTCTTCTGTGTAACAACCACTCATCATGTCATCCATATAATACTCATTTAAAACTGTATACACTGCTCGAGGAAACTGAGAACCTTCAATCGTTGCTAAGTGTTGAAGGCATTTAATTGCTAGATACGGTGCAGATGAAGTTCCAAAGGTAACTCGTGTGAAACGAAGATGTTGTAGTTCGGCTTCAGGACTATCTCGCCATAGTACTCTTTGGGAATCTAAATCCTCTGGTGCGACTTTCAATTGTCTGTACATTTTCACAATATCCGCAACTAGAGCAATAGGATAGCAGCGCCACCTCATAATAAGATGACGAAGTTCTGGCTGAAGCCTCGGCCCCACCAACAGTTCACTATTTAACCTGTCAAGCGCTAAGCGGCCCACTTGGGCCGCGCCATTTGTACAGCGCTATTCCGTCAAGACCTAAGCGGCCCAAGTGGGCCGCGCTCTTTTATTCGAATATATAACGTATTTTGTTGATTTAGAGACTACTTTTGTATGAAGAAGTTTGATTAGTTACGACCTTTTATACACTGGCCACATTCTGAATGACAAATAAAATGTATTCTATTGGCGACCATTTTTTTTCAGTCATTTGAAAAACGCATTGTTTTCGGGTGTGTCTCGTGTGTGTTGTGTTTTGTGATTGAAGATTTTTCTGGATTACACGAATGTAAGTACTGTTTTGTATTGTTACTAAGTTTATTTTACTCATAATAAGTATTTTTAGATAATCATTTGTAAGAAATACATCGTTATAACTTATATTTTACACTTGCAAAAATTGGTTTCTATGGGACTGATTCAGACGTGATTTTCTTACTATCTTTGTAAATAAATGAAGTAATAAGCCTAAAGAAGTAAATATAACTCGTCTACAAAACGATTTATCGTCGTATTATGCCTAATTTTAGTAAAATAACCAAAGTAAAAATGGCATACAAATGCATTCAAACCGCCACCTGCCGGCCACGGCCATTTTGAACTCTATTTGTACTGAACTAAGGGCGAAGTTTGCCTGTGAGAATTTTTTCGTACGTTTTCAATAGGGATAGGCGTAGTATCGATAGATAATCGATAAATTTTTTATAATGTCGAAAGTGATGGTGGCCTCACGTAATGAATTTACATTTACTTCTACGTTATTATTTTGATATTTATTGTTACGTTTATTGATTTTTCTTATTTGTTTTATATAGCATGTCAACCTGGCGCGTCGGTGAGGATCCACCTGCAGAATACCTCGATATCCTGTATGGAGAGGAGGATTCTGATGAAGGTGGATCCGATAGGAGTGATTTTTTAGATACGGACCTGGAAGACGAGGTTAGTAACCCAGTTTTTGTTATGTGGTTATAAATATTTATAAAACTCATGGGTTGCAGTGTATTTATGCTTTTTATTTTGGCCTAGGATGAAGATGTGGAGGCTCCTCCGTACTCCCGGAGCGTCACGTCCCCGGAGCGCCGCGGGAGCCTGTCGCGAATGGTATGCATTGGTTATTTTGTTACGTTTACGATGTGTGTGTCTGTCTGTTTGTGGCATCGTAGCTCCCAGACGGATGGACCGATTTTGATTTAGTTTTTTTGTTTAAAAGGTGAACTAGTCGGGAGTGTTCTTAGCTATGTTTGATAACAACTGGTCCAATATGACCGCCGCCACAAAATGACGGATTACATATTTTTTCTTATAATTTTTTAATTTTTTATAATATGGGTATCAAATGAAAGGTCTTGGCTAGTAGAATACTACAAACTATGATAAATTTCAAATCCAAGATGGCCGCCACCACAAAATACCGATTTTTTTCACAACTCCCTCAAAATGGATATCAAATGAAAGGGCTTGATTAGTAGAATACCATACATGATGACAAATTTCAAATCCAAGATGGCCGCCTCTATAAAATACCGATTTATATAAATTATTGTTGGGGGTTTTTAAAATTTTTAATTTATAGTTATTTAATTTTTTTTAGGACGACCCAGTGACGCCTCCACAAACAGAGTTCCGCCGGTCACGATCGCCTTTGTCGCTGTCAGCAGAACCGTAAGTTTTCTGTTGAATGTTGTTCACGAATAATCATTTTTGCCTGTGTATAAATCAATTCTATTTTGCTTTGCTTTCATAGGGCCACTATCACGGTGCCTGAAGGTGGCCTGGTTTTGCTGTTCGACGAGACTGGTGCGCCGCTGGAGGAACAGACGACGGGTGACGAGTTTCTTGCCCCGGATACCCACCCATTGTATGTATCGACTGGAGAGCGTGAAAGAGATGAACGAAATGGAATAGCATGCAATAGAAGAGGAACGAGTGGGAGAAGGGGTGGCCGAAGGGGAGTCAGGGGTGTGCGAGGACAGAGTGCACGTAGGGGTAGGTATCCGAACCGGGGCCGTAGAGGAGGACGGCAGTGGGAGTTGGGACAGCCACTCCACGAAATATGGATGGATGATGCCGACGTTCCTCCTGAATTGTTGAGTTTGGCGATGGATGTAGTGAGGAGACGACAGAGGAGATTGCAAGGTGATGCCGTGGTTGACAGTACTGAACGAGGAAGGGTTACTAGTGAGAGTGAAGATGAGGATGAATTTGTCGACGCCAGTGATGGAGCTGATGCTCCCAATAGACTGGAACGCCAGAACTTTGACTTTGAATGGTATCCTATGGATACCTTTCAAGGTCAAGAAGAAAATTTTCAGCCAGAGCGTACTGGTTCGGTTCGGTTTTTCGATTCAGCCTATGACGCTTTTCGTTCCTATTGGAGCGATGAGGTCTTAGGTTTAGTAGTGGCCGAAACGAACCTATATGCTTCGAAAATTTCTGCTGCTGCATTCCAGGCTGAATGGTACCCCACAAATTTGCACGAAATTTTATGCCTCTTTTCGTTCTGGATGATGTTGGGGATCATCAGAATGCCAACTGTTACAAGTTGTTTTTCTGTCGATCCTCTCTTGAAAACGGAAGTTTTCAGACGCATCTTTACACGAAAAAGGTATGAAATGTTAAATAGAGCGTTACATTTTATAGATTTCGACCCCGTTATGGATAACGAAAATCCCTCCAACACTGGCGCCAGAAGCTTTGACCGATTACACCGTTTGAGACCAATATTAGCACATTTAAATTCAGCTTTTCAAGCAAATTATATTTTAAGTAAAGACATTTGTATAGATGAAAGCCTTACACTTTGGAAAGGCAGATTGAGTATTAAACAGTATATTCGGAACAAAGCCTCTAAGTTTGGGATCAAAACATTCGAGATTTGTGAGAGCACCACCGGTTACCTGTGGTCGTTCATTGTTTACACCGGTAAACAATCTGCAACAGATCTGGAGCAGTCGCCCGGAGTGCTTAAAAGCACAGCTGTTGTACAAAAGCTCATTGGTCCCCTACTAAACAAAGGGTATAGATTGTTTATGGACAATTGGTACAATTCACCTCTATTAGCTAGATTTCTGAAACTCAATGGTACCGACTGCGTTGGTACTTTGAGACCTTCCCGTCGCGATGTTCCCATTGTAATAAATAAGGCTCCTCTTAATAAGGGAGAGTACATCGCCAGACATTCAGGCGATGTCACTGTTTTAGGATGGCAAGACAAGAAACGAATAACCATGATTTCCACTTGTCATGGTGCATCTACAGCCTTGCCTACAGTCTCTTCTAGACCATCATCTCGCAAAGTACCTTTTAAACCGCAAGTAGTGCTGGATTATAATAAATTTATGGTGGGTGTAGATCTGAAAGATCAGATGTTGGAGCCTTATTTATTAGAAAGGAAACGTTGCAAAAAATGGTACATGAAACTTTTTAAACGCCTTCTCAATGTATCCATTCTCAACTCTCGCATTCTTGTACAGTCATCTACTCAAAAAAAATGTGATCATTTAGCTTTCCGCCTTGAGCTTGTAGATACCATCCTTTCAAATCATCTATCACATTGTCCACAAAGTCGTAAATATACTGTATCTAGCAGTAGATCTACGCACCATCAACCTGGTAGAATTATCCTCTCTACACATTGGCCTGCCTCATTAGAATCATTAGAGAGCGCCTCAGCGTGCAACCGGAAACTTAGGAAGCGTTGCTTTGTTTGCCTGAAAAATGGCAAAATAAATATAAGAACCGCCTACTGTTGCGAATCCTGTCGCGTGCCATTGTGTATAGAGGATTGTTTTAAGGTTTATCATACATCACCATAATACCTTTCTTATCAATTATTCATAAACAACTACGGCGTGAAGAGAGTATTGTATGAAAACAGAGTGGGAGGTTAGAATGATTGTGTAATTTTTGTATATAGTTTAGATATGCTTTTACCGTTCTGAGACCGTTGTTTTGTGATTTGCATATACATATTATATAATATGTATGTGTCACTTTTTTTACAAAATTTCCAATCTAAAGGCATCAGGCATTATCTTTAGACAATGTGCGCGTGTATCATTGTCTTTGCAACATTCGAAAAAGATGCCACGGTTTTGCTGTAAGGGCATATCTAAGTATTTTTTACCGTAGTACATATCCCTTTAACTTTTGAAACTTTACGTCGTTTTCGATTAACAACTTCGACTTTTATTTTAACCACAGTATATCGTAAACAATATCATTCCTGCTGTGACTTGCATACATTATTGTGTACATAAAATAACAAAGATAGCCTACAGTCACTTCTCATGGCTCTCAAACACACTTACGACCATTACGACGAGGTTTGAAATTTGACCCTTGTCTTGAATAATTATTTGTGCTATATGGCCGCCACAGTTGAAGGGATATGTCGATAATTCAAATTCAAATTATTATGCACGCAATAATATACAATAGTATAAACTAGTCGTCTATGTCGTCTAAAATCCCATGCTAAGTAAAAACTTGTGTTATGGCTCATCATAATCATAATCAGACAATGGATGCACGCCGAACAATTTTATCCTAATATATACATAATATAATGAAAATTGAATATTTTTTCTATTATAAATAAATATTTTGTTTATAATTTGTGTTGTAAATAAATATATTGTTGTAGAAAATGAAAATTGAATGTTTTTTGTTCTATCATAAATGAATATTTTGTTTATAATTTGTGTTGTAAATAAATATATTGTTGTATAAAATTGTATTTTTATTCAATACCTATACTAAATTATGCACAACATGTAATGCCTGCTCCACACTCTCGCGAGATACTCATATATAATCGTCCATAGATATTATTATATTATTATTATTATTCGTGAGAATCTTCAAGAGATTTTTAAGACATTTTGAAGATGCTCACGAATATCTCGCGCGTATAACACGAATATCTATGGAGCGGGATAAAACTATCGATAAATCAAATCGAAGTGAAGGACATCCCTAGTAGTTATACATTCGTCGTAGTGTCGCAACTCAAGTACTTTTTTTGTAAGCATCTCAAGTTCTTTCTTCGAATTATTTACATAATTAGAAAGTATAGGTCCTTGTTCTTTAGATAATAATAAATTATTTGTTTATTTCTTGTAAAACAGCCAGCAACATAAGTTTCAAAGTATAAACGCGTGAAACTAATATCAAATCAGACTAAGCACTATATTTTGATGGATTGATAGATAGAATGTTTATCAGTTATTACAATGTTTTTTACACAACCAAAAAATATGGTTTGGTTGTAAAGTTATTACATAATTTGTGCCACGAAGAATTTTACGCGCCATCTTAGCTTAGGCGCACGTGCTGCCATTATATGCTCTTATACAACTGTCAAGGATTGAGGGGTTAATGATATCCCATTTGAATCTTTACAGGATGCATCTACAACCATACGTACCTTGGTTGTTATTCTGTCTTTCTTGACTATGGGATGATGAGGTAAGTATACTGCTTCTTTATTAATATCACAGGTATCCACGTACTCTATATGACCTGAATCTTTGTATTCATTGAGTACATTTGTATACTCTACTCTTAGCTCAGGATCCTTTGCTAAACGTCTCTCTAAATTAGAAAATCGTTTTTTGGCGACTTCTCTTAAGTTGCCCTGTAAACAGCGCGGATTATCCGTTTTGAACGGTAGTCTTACTATAAACCTTCCTGTTTCATCACGCTTTACTGTTTCATAGAAGAAATCTTCACATTTCTTCTCTTCAGGAGTTAAAATTTTCCTTGTACATAATTTTGGTTCTGATTCTAACTCCCAAAAACGTTTGAGGAGCTCGTCCTCTCCGTTATCATAACATTCCAACTTAGCGTGATGACAATGCCTTATTTCTTTTGATGTTTTTTGTGAACAAATTTTTCCAGATAAAATCCAGCCCAACATTGTGCGTTGGGCAACAATAGATTGAGATGGACCTTTTATTATACCTTCAAGTAATATTTGACTGTAAACTTCAGCTCCTAAGAGCAAATCGATCTTACTAGGAACGTCATAAGTAGGGTCTGCTAATTCATCTACAGGCAACGAAGGCAATACTTGGACCATTATTTTATTTGATGGCAACAAAGCTGTAATTTTTCCCAGGACATGAGCCCTTACTACTATACTGAAATTAGGGTCAAGGCGTGATATCATCTTAACTATAACAGACGACTTTGAAGTCAAAGTCGTCTGATCACCGCCAAGCCCGTATATTAAACTAGTACCTGGTACCTTTTTTAGTGCCAACAATTGTACTGCAGACTCCGTTATAAAGGAGGTCTGAGACCCCTGGTCTATAAGAGATCTCAACACAACTGTACTATTCCTATTTGATTTTACTTTTACTAGGGCGGTAGCCAGTAGTACATGCCCTTGAACCTCAGAATAGTGACATGTAGTAACTACTGGCGGAATTGGAGACTCGTTACTGTTTTTTGGAGATTGACTATTTGAACTAAAAGCTTCATCAGGTCGTGAAGGCGGTTTGTATACTTTTAAATGTAGTAGACTGTGATGCTTTCTTTTGCAATAATAGCATTTGGTTGGAACTGTGCACTGGTACGTTGAGTGTCCCGAATTTAAGTAGTTGAAGCATAGATTATTAGTTTGTGCGAACTCACGTCGTGTCCCTACATTTTCCTTGACAAACTTCTTACAAGTGTGAATCTTATGATTATCATTGCAAAACTTACAAACAAGGATGGCAGTTGCAATATGTGAAAAGCTCGGCCTATCTACTCTTGAACCTTTGGTATCCAGAAACTCCAAAGACCTAAATCTGCTTTGAAGAAATTCTTCAAACATACTAAAACTAGGTAGGTCTATTTTGGCCTCACAACGTTTGCGGGATTCTGAATCTAATTTAAGGGATATAAGGTAGATTATTATCGTATCCCAACTGCTAGTATCAATGCCTATGTTCCCCAGTGCATTAAGGCATTCTTTGGTATTGTCTAGTAAGCCTTTAATAGCTACTGCCGACTCTGTGACTATAACCTTTTGGTTGGTTAACCTAGCTAGAATATTATTTGATAAGTATCTCTTATTATTATATCTAGTTTCTAACTGGTTCCAACAAACACTATAATTGTCAGCGGTAGTTGGCATATATCTTAAAAGCTGTTCGGCTTCACCAGTGACACTGCCTTTGAGGTAGTGAAGCTTCTGGACATCATCAATGCAAGAATTTTTATGTATTAAAGAAATAAATAAATCCCGAAAGCTAACCCATTCCGAATATTTCCCCGAAAATTTTGGCAAACTAATTTTAGGTAAACTTACTGCAGGCTTATCATTCGCAGTTGCAACTGATTCCTTAACACTATTTACACTATTAACATAATTACATAAAGCATTTTTTAACAGCGATTTGTAATCAGTGTACAACTCTTCAGCCTGCTCGTACAAATCATTCGTAATGTAATCAGATTTTTCTAGGTCTTTGGCTTCTACTTCTAATATAATCGTATTATGATTAGAAGTAAATGTCTGCCAGTAGTTTTCAAGGGTTTCTAATCGGGTCTCTATATATCCTTTATTTAAGAGCTCTTTCGGCGACTTTTTAAAATTTATTTGAGCCTTATTAATGTTGCAAATTACATTTTTCTGAATAACTATTGCCTCCATATTTGTGCTCTTTGACTATGTCCAGTAACTACTACTACTTTCGGAACTATTCTTCGGAAAAAACTTATAATAACTTTGTTCGCAATTCGCACAGCACTATATTATTCTTGTTTTTTATTTTTTACTTTTTTCACTATTTGTTAACACTAGGGAATAAGGATCAAAATTACTCACTCGGAACTTGTGTACTAATTGTTAGTGAGTTCCGGCTCGGCCTCTTGGAGTGAAGATCGGCACCTGTTCCAGCACCTCGGGTTCCTCTGCTGCTGCTGAAGGTTCTGCTGCTGCTGAAGGTTCTGTTCCAACCACCAGCCTCCGGTTGTTCCTCGTCCGGTCGCAGAGTACCTCGCTAATTTTCTTCAGGCTGCCAGTCTTCCTCCAATCTTCCAGGGCCCCAGATTTTACCCCAGGATAGTGCACAGGCCACAATGATTTTTTATGATATCGAAGGACCATGAACAGAATCCCCAAAAATATCTACTAAATGAAACGAGAGTATCATCAGTAGATTTGTATTCCAATTCAACCGTACAAACTACTTCCTGCCTTATATACATAACTCTCAGTGCTTTGATAGCGTGATGTAGAAAACATTTACTCACATCTATTATAATATAAAAGAACTAAACATTTAAATACCTTTCAGAATATGACTTAAGAAAATTTCAAATTTATAAAAATAATAAAACCTAAAAGAGGTTTAAACAATTATGTTTATTGTTATTCCTCCAGTATGGTATTAAATTAAAATCTTTTGTACATCTTTATATTCTTTGCTTTTAACATTTTTACATTTTTTCCATTTTAATAGACAATCTCAATCAGACTTCAAAATAATTTCTTATAAAAATATTTAAATATCTAGCACATAACACTACTTGAAATAAAAACTTAGTTTATTATTTACATATATATACAGGATGGTCCAACTAGTGACGTCAATAATTTTTTTTTAGATTCCTCACACCTTTGGGTGTACGAAAATACCCCATGTATGTTCCGCGATTTTTTGTAGTTGTCGAGTTATAATTTTTTTTGTATTTTTTTAATGTTTTCTGCCAGCGAGGTTTCAAAAATTCATATCTTTTTTTGTTGTATTTTGCAGTTTTTTTGTAAAAAAATTTGTTGTCTTAAATTTTGTTCAAATAAAAAAAAATCTCAGCTTCCTAAAATTAGTTAAAGCTACTCAAAAAAGATTTTAAAGTTTGAACTTTAGTATTTAGTAGGATTTACCCAAACATTCGACTTCACTTTAAAAATACAAAAAGAAGTTTCCATAGCTTCTGGCTAAGTTTAAAAACTCCGCAGGGTTCTCCGCTACTAAAATAATAAAAAATAATGGTACTTAATTAAACTTTTTTCGTTGTAATATGCCTTTGAAGGCGGATAGGCTAAAAATCGTTATAGCATTATTTAAGCATTAAACATTTTTTCATCTACGTTTTATTATTCTTATGGTAAATTGAACTCAAAAATGTAATTTAAAATCAATTTTAATTAAAACTCATGTAAAATCATTGTAGGTCTTGTAATTTTACAATAATATTGGTCTCAGCACTATGGCTTAAAATGTGATCTTAGTAGTTAAATGGGCTACGGACATTCTATTGAATTCCACGGCCAGGTAGCAATGGAACCGGTTTTTACCCTCTCCTTGACTCACCCCTTTGTTCTACTATTCTATTCAAAGGTTCAAAGTTACGTCGTATTAGTCGTTTCTTGCCTTCGCGCGTGTTAAGACTGCTCTCGTTGACGTTATTTTCTTTCCCTTGAACTACTTACGCTGTGTTAACTGGACTTTGTTTTGCCTCACGATCGTGCTTGTGTTTCGGGCCCTAACTTGACTAAGAATAACCTGTGCTTGAGTGTAGAACCTTGATTTGCCTTAAGAACAATTTGTACTTGAGTTTTGGATTTTGATTTGGCCTACGAATAACCTGTGCTTGGGTGTTGGATCTTGATTTGCCTTACGAACATTTGTGCTTGAGTTTTGGATTTTGATTGGCCGTACAAATAACCTGTTCTTGTTACTCAGTTATTTAGATTGTATTTGTGAGTACTATAATAGAGAAATAGGGTAGACTCAAAGTATAAACATCTCTCTGTAAAGGCTCTCAGTAAATTATTAATAAAAAATAATAAAAACGCGTATTTATAAACAAAAAAGTGATTCGCTTATGTATCTTAGTGTAATAATCCCGTACAAGTGTTTGTGAGACATTTCATAAGTGCATAAAACAATAAACTCAAAATAAGTGTGTGCCTATATTTGACTTAGTAATCAACGTAATATGCCAATATAAGTGAAATAAATACGACAATTTATATGTAAACATAGAAAACGAAGAGTGGAAAAACGTCTTGTGCATATTAATAACTTTTGTGACGAAAATAATAAGTGAACACAAGTTTCTTTGTTTCATTCAAAATTATAACGACAATTATTATACTGCCACTATTTTGAAGCTGAATTTGACCAGGATTTTTAAACATTACGTCATAGACTCATTGGCAGTACGGATCTATTCGTTGACCAAATCCATACATCGATATGACCCAAGATCGATCCTGAGCGTCTATAATTTTTGTATCAAATTTTAAGTAGTGCAATCTTAAAAATAAAAGAATTACGAGTATATTGATGTCATTGTGAACATTAAAGTTTCTGCCAACAAAAACATATTATATTAAAAAATTACAAACTTCAATATAAGTACGATAGAGGGCGATAGTAATACCGTGAACTTCCTAGACAATATTACTTCATAGACTTTTACCCCACTTATCAGTTCGATTGCCCTATTTAAGTTTTCTTTACTTTCCTTTGCTAATTCCTGATCTATCTGTCTTATTTTCTCTACCTTATTATTTATTTCCCCTTTTATACTCTTACATTCCTTTATAATCTATTGATTTAACTTAGTTATCTCTTTAAACTTAATACTTTTATCCTCCCTTATTTCCTGACTTAACTCTTTTGCCAATTCCTGGTTTATCTGTCTCATATTTTCTACCTTGTTGTTTATCTCCCCTTTTATATCCTTACATTCCTTTACAACATCTTGATTTATCTTATTTATCTCTTTAAACTTATTACTTGTCTCCTCTCTTACTTCCTGAATTAACTCTTTTACCCCACTTATCAATTCGAATATTTTGTTACTATTTTCCTCATATTCTCTTTTCATTCCTTCCCTTATTAATTTGATCTCTCCTTTTAAGTTACCACTTTTAATCGTTACGTTGTCATTTATCTTATACATCTTTTCATCCATCATTTTTTCCATTCTTTTATACAGTTCTGCAATCTCTCTCTTACAATCGCAACTTTTTGGGGTTCCCCGTTCAGTTCCCCCTTCACTCTGTTCCTCCGTATCACTTATTTTCCTATTTTCCTTTCTACTTAGCAACGCAACTTTCCCTATATGGTTAGAAATCTTTGTAAGATTATTTTCCAAACTAGCCTTCAACTCGCCTCTCATGTTCCTAGTCTGGTTTAGCAAATATATACTATTCTTAACCGTATGGGAAGTTTCGGCCAGAAGGGCGTCGAGGGAGCTGTCGGGGTTTTGGGGGGTGTTCATTTCTATTTGGCTACTGTGCCGACTACTGTCTCCGTTACTAGTACCTGCAGAACCCGGCCCTTCCATAGATAGTCGGTTTGGGTTCATAGGGTTTTTGTTATGTGGGGAATGAACCATTGCCATTTTATTTATTCTGTATTTCCTCTTTAATTTTAAAATTTACGTGGGGGAACGCGTCAAAATGTAAATTTACAAAGTAAAATTGTATAAATAAAATAGTACGTTTATTGTAAATTTTTTAAAATAATTATTTATAATATTATATTTAATAGATATAATTTACTCTACGTTGTTTAAATATTTTAATTAATAATTTATATATTATATTGACTGGAATAGATTCGAGCTCCAATTTTTATTTGTAAATTTAGTATAAAAAATGTAATATTATGTAATGTGTACTAGGTTAATTTTCTAACCGCCTAACAATTTTAGGTAGCAATACGCGTTATAGTCAGTTTTATTTGCTCCGTAGTTTCTATATGAATTCAATATAGTCAGAAGTCTTCCGCCTATTAGCTAGCGGCGACTCCAATTATAGTCGCTAGTCCGAATATGTACAATTATATCTACAAAGTTTTCCTTAACCTATCAACTACACCAAAAATGATGTAGTTGGTCCTATTATCTAAGTAGATTGTATATCAATATATAGATTGTATAATGGTATAACAGTTGCTCCAATAGGGAGGCAATCTGGTCCTTATTTAAGTGTATATAATATATGTTGTGTGTCCCAATATTGATATTGTCCTAACACTTTCTGTGTGAAAGTCTTATAGTTTGTTCCTGTCAATATTTTAAAACAGACATACAACTCCGTTGCTATTTATGTTTCGCAGGCTCTATTATTTACTATGTCCTGGGGAGAACCTGGTTTTGTTGGGGTTATAGCAGTCTGTATTTTGTCCTTAATCTATATATGTATATATGTCCCTTAACTATATTCTAAACTAGCAGCTTAGCCAAAGATGACGCAGCTGGTCTCAAAAAATTAATGTCTTAGCTAGTATATATGAGTTAAATGTATCACAGTCAAAAGTCTCAGCGACTTGTTATTCCTAGCTAAAAATATTAACTGTCCTACGCAATAACCTAACAGCTGTGCCAAAAATGACACAGCTGGTCTTTTATTTGGTTTATCAGACCAAAACGCTCCTACAACTAGCTTAAGATTTAGTTAAATTTTTATTTTACTAGGTTGTTACAATATTTTAGTGTTTAATTTTGTTATTTATTAAGAAAAAGGTAATTTAAAATGCTAAAATTTACGCCTGTTGATTTGTAATAGCAACCGAAACGTTATTTAGGTCAACTCCGCCCCCGCCGAGGTTTACGCTTTGCCGTGATTCGGGCTTACTGTTGCTGGGCTCCGCACGAGCGAGCGGTACAACTGATGTAGGCGTTGACTATTCCCGCGCCGCTCGCACCTATAGGTACGCGCCGGAACTGTACACGTTGGCTCCGGGGGCGGGGCTGTGCTGCGGATTGTAGTCCGGGATCAAAGAGTTATTTTTCACTTTTTATTTTATGATTTCCGTGTGTTTATGTTTAGTTTTATTCTACTTTAAATTGTGTTTTATGTGTATGTGTATTATCTTAAGGTTTGTTTGCTATTTTTACTTTTAATTTTATAGAATTTTTTGGGGTTTTTAGTTTTATATAATATGTGTTGTATGTACTATTTTAACTATTTTATGTGTTTATTTAATTTTTATTTAGATATTTAGTTGTGAGGATACTATTTAACTATTTTAGCTACTTATATTATGTTTGCATGTGTTATATTATATAGACTTTATTTACTATTTTTAATTTAATTTTATAGGATTTTGGAGAGTTTTATATTGCATACTTTATATTTTATGTACTATTTTATATACTATTTCACTTTTTGTTTAATGTCTAATGTTTTGGGTATATTAATTTATGTTTTAACTGTTTGTTTCAGAACCATCTATTTCAAAAAAAAAAAATGTGTGGCAACCCTTAAGTATTGCATCGTAGATTATAAGTATATACATAAGGTATTGTATTTCAGTTTGCCGTTAGCTTGTAAGTCAGTCGGGTCCCGGACACCAAAACTGTAACGCGTATTAAGTCACCAATAAATAATAATCCATAAACGGTGTCTCATTCATATTGGTGACCCCGACGTGATCGCGAGTGTGAGCAGTAAATTCGCGTGTGAACAATTTGGACTAATTTTTTGGACTAGCTTTAAAAATGTCAATAATGACGCTGGTCGGTTTGATGCCTACAGCGTCTAGTGTGCCAGAACTTTCTAACACAGACCCAGTGCAAAATTCAGTGTACGTGTTGTCTCAAATATCGGCATCCATCAGTTCGGACCCGACTGACTCAGGAGCGGTTTTTCAAGATATGGCCGCTATCAGTATTAATTCAAGACTTCCCGAATTTTGGCCCCATATGCCAAGGTTATGGTTTACCCAGATCGAACATGCTTTGATACCACAAAAAGCGAGTAACGATATGAAGTTTCATATAGTGGTCTCTAAACTAACGCCGGATGCTTTGCAGCAAGTCAGCGATATCCTATATAATGACTCCCTGAAAAATAGATACGAGCTTGTGAAAGGTAGACTACTGAAGGTGTACGAAGATTCGATTAATGCGCAGTTAATAAGAACTAATTAAGAAATTAGTTAGCGAGCTTGAGCTCGGGTCACAGAAACCTTCGCAATTATTAAGACGAATGAGAGACGCAGGCCGAAATATGCAAATTTCCGAAGAAATACTCAGGAATTTGTGGTTAAGTAGACTACCTACCACGGTCAGAGCAAGTTTAGCGGTGACACAGGAAAAGAATTTGGACAAATTGACTGAAATCGCAGATAGCATTATGGAAAACATCAGTGTCAACGAAGTTGCTGCTATGAACGCTCCGAGTACATCTTCTAGTTTTCCGATCTCGGAAATATTGGCACAAATGAACAGATTAGCAGTGGAAGTCGCCTCCCTACGAACAAATATGGAACAAAGAGGACGTAGAAACTTCCGTGGTCGCGGTAGAGGAAATTATTTTCGACGATACAATCGGTCAAAGTCGAGGTCATCAGCGAGGATTACCCCCGAGGATCCCAGGTGGTTATGTCGCTACCATTATAAGTTTAGAAACGCAGCGCGCTACTGTGAAAAACCCTGTAATTGGGGTGCACAGCAGCAGGAAAACTAAATATGGTACGCTCGGAGGCGGACGAGTACGTACCCGCGACCAACAACCGCCTATGTATCACAGACACCCAGAACAATCTTCGATTTTTGGTAGACACGGGAGCCAACATCTCAGTAATTCCTGCTTCAATTAAGGACAAAAAGTGCGGTGAGTCAATTAAATATCGTTTATTTGCAGCAAATGACAGCGAAATCCGTACATATGGTGTAAAATCACTAGTTTTAAATTTAGGCTTAAAACGTGCTTTCCGATGGACTTTTGTAGTAGCAGATGTGTCTCAGCCTATTCTAGGCGCAGACTTTCTAGTTAACTATAAGTTACTTGTTGATTTAAGTACCAAAAAGATTATTAATCAAGTAACAAAGTTTAATGTTCTTGCCATTTCGGTTTGTTCGACTCACGATACAATCAACACAATAAATAATAACCATCCATTTTATAATATTTTGAAAGAATTTCCGGACGTTTTAAGACCTGTATCTTTTAAACAATTACCAAATCATTCAGTATGTCACTTTATTGAGACGTCGGGACCGCCGGTGCATACAAAAGCCCGACGGTTGCCGCTCGATCGTTATAAAAAAATTAAGGAGGAATTGGAGGAAAAATTTGCAAGAATTAGGTATTTGTCGCCCTTCTAAAAGTCCCTGGGCCAGTCCGTTACACGTTGTTTTAAAGAAAAATGGTCAACTACGCCCGTGTGGCGATTACAGACAGTTAGATTCCGTAACCTTACCCGATAGATATCCCATTCCACGCTTGCATGATTTTACATATATTTTAGCAAATAAAAATGTATTTTCACGTCTAGATATAAACAGAGCCTACCACACCATTCCGGTACGCGAACCAGATATTGAGAAAACTGCAATAATTACGCCCTTTGGCCTTTTTGAATTTCAGCGCATGCCTTTTGGTCTGCGAAACGCTGCACAAACGTTTCAGCGTTTCATAGATCAAAGTGTTTTATCAGAGTTAAATACTCCAAAGTTTATAAATAAATTAGGACCAAATTACTTCTTTGCTTATCTCGATGACATTATAATCGCGAGCGAAAATTTTGAGATTCACAAAAAAACAATTACGTGCAATTCTAAAAAAAATTGACGAGTTTGGAATAACAATTAATATTTCTAAGTCCGTGTTCGGTCAAAAAAAATTGAATTCTTAGGTCACGAAGTTTCACCTAAAGGAGTATGTCCATTGCAGGAAAAAGTCGAGGCTATTATGAATTACCCAAAACCGGAAACCATAGCAGACCTACGTCGTTTTCTAGGAATGATAAATTTCTACAGGTCACATATTCCAAAAGCCGCGGAAATTCACTCAGAATTAAATAAATATTTACATAATGCGAAACGGAATGATAAGACAAAAATTAACTGGACGGAAAAAGCAGAACGCGATTTCGAACAGTGTAAAAGTAGCTTAAGAAATACAGTGACGTTATCGCACCCGCAACCCGATACGCCGATAGCGCTCATGACCGACGCTTCAGGCTCGTGTGTGGGGGCCGTATTGCAACAAAAATTAGGTCAACATTGGGAACCTTTAGGTTATTATTCTAAAAAAATGTCAGACGTGCAACAAAATTATTCAACATATGACAGAGAATTGCTAGCTATTTATTTATCGATTCAATATTTCCGAAAAATGATAGAGGGACGCCCATTTACTATCTTTACCGATCATAAACCCTTAACGTATGCATTTAATAAGAATAATAGTGATAAAGAGATTCCGCGTCGCACAAGGCACCTATCATACATTAGCGAGTTTAGTACAGACATACGTCACATATCGGGCATAAACAACGTAGTAGCAGACGCTTTATCGTGAGTACAGACTATAGATTGCCCTACAACTATCAATTACGAGGAACTGGCTAAGGATCAGAATAAAGATGGCGAATTGCAATTACTATTACAACAGACAAAAGAGGCTTCGCAATTTAGGAAAATATATTTACCGAACTGCGAACAATCATTAATTTGTCATGTTTCCGATAAAAATAGTAGACTTTATTTACCAAATAATTATCGTAAAATCATTTTTCAATCACTACATAATATCAGTCATCCCGGCATCAGAACTACAAATAAAATTATAACCGAAAAATATTATTGGCCGTCAATGAATAAAGATATTTCAGTGTGGACAAAAGCTTGTATTCCTTGTCAAAAATCAAAAATAAATCGTCACACTATGTCAGAGTTAGGTCAATTTTCACCAAGCGATAGATTTCAGCACGTGCATCTCGATCTCGTCGGACCCTTACCTACTACGCCTGAAGGATATAAATATTTGTTAACTATGATAGATAGGGCCACCGGGTGGCCAGAGGCAATACCTTTACAAGACATTACTGCAGAAACGGTTGTCCAAAATTTTTATAATAATTGGATCGTACGATTTGGTTGTCCTTGTCGAGTAACAACCGATCAAGGACGACAGTTCGAAAGTTCTTTGTTTATACATCTTACTAAATTACTAGGTATACAAAAATTACGTACTAATGCATACCATCCGCAAAGCAATGGGATTATAGAAAGATGGCACCGAACCCTAAAAACAGCATTAAAACCTAGACTTAACAATAATTTGAACTGGTACAAAGAATTGCATACAGTAATGTTGGGACTTCGCGCGATGCCTCGTACGGATACAAACGTCAGCACGGCAGAGTTAACGTATGGTACAAAATTAAGATTACCTGGCGATTTCTATAATAGTAGTAATAAAGAAATGTATGATCCGGATACATTCGTGAATCATTTACATCGCACCATCAGTGAGCTTAAGCCTAGGCCGGTTTTACAAAAGAATTCGAGAGCAATTTTTGTACATAAAGATTTAAAAACATGCCAACACGTATTCGTTAGACAAGATATGATTAAACAGTCAATCCAACATCCTTACGAAGGGCCATATAAGGTCATTAGGAGGGGAGACAAATCATATATATTAGATATTTTTGGTAAACAGACGTCAGTGTCGATCGACAGGCTTAAACCCGCTTACTTATTAAATATAGACGAACAAACTGAAGGGCAAAATAACTCTTATAGTAATGATTTTAAAGATAATGTTAGCGATGATAATGAAACTGGTTAACATAATGAATCCGCTACAAGCGAAAAGCTTATGACTCGCACCACACGCAGCGGACGAGTTACGAAATTACCTGTTAGATTTTTGTGAACTAATCAAAAGAATATTTATATATAGAATTTGTTTTCATAACATATCTAAATGATCATAACAGTACCACCTTTACCTTCTATAATGGGTAAATCTGTAAGCAAACCTCAAGAAATAATTATCGCGCAGAACGGAGCGAACCAGTGATATTGAAGTATCTATAAAATTATATGGATCCATTATGTTGGCTGTCCTCATATTATTTACACTCATGTTCCTGTCCCTTTGTCTTAAGAAGTGTAAAGTATTAAGTGCAAAGTGGATGCAAAATCAGGTAAAAACTGTACACTCGGAAGTTCCTGTGGTTGCCATACATCAGCCTCAGCCTCAATCTCAACCGCAAGTAGTATTAGCTCCTAGACAAGGATAATGTAATATTGCTAAAATTTATTTGTTAAAATTATTTTTGTAAGCAGTTTCCTGTTGTGAATAAAATAAGCTGTTGTAACATAATGTAAGTATAACATTACAGTTCTTAGAATAACACTGCGGTAGAGTCTACTATGTTATGAAAAGTATTATATTACATTTATTGTTTAGTTGTAATATGCCACTCTGCAGAAGTTGTTATGAATTGTAACTTTAGAACTTAGAATCAAACATAACAAATGAATGAATGTACATTTTAAACAGTGATTTATTTTATGCGATAAATTTTGTATGTCAAAAATTTTTTTGGTAAAAGGGGGAGTATCTGTGGCAACCCTTAAGTATTGCATCGTAGATTATAAGTATATACATAAGGTATTGTATTTCAGTTTGCCGTTAGCTTGTAAGTCAGTCGGGTCCCGGACACCAAAATTGTAACGCGTATTAAGTCACCAATAAATAATAATCCATAAACGGTGTCTCATTCATATATGTTTAATTTATTCGCCTCGGGCTCTCGGACCATGGACCGCCCACGTCGCACAGCAGGGCGCCAGGGCGGGGCTTGCTGATGCTATGCCCCATGAGAGCGAGCGGGTCAGGCGGTGTAGGCGTTGACTCTGTCCGTGCCGCTCGCACCTATAGATGTTCTCGTACGTTTCAAGGATTGTAGTCCAAGGGTTGCGCTATTTTGCGCGAGTAGTTTATGTAAAGATTTTTATCTATTTATATTGAACTAACTTGAGATTTTTATATAATATATGTATGGCCTAGAGTTTTACTTTACTGTTTTATTATATTTTTGAATCTTTTCCAATTTTTATTTATTTGAAGTTGGTACCAATTTTGACTATTTTCATGTTTTTCTAATATATTTAACTATCATTTTATTATATTATTAATGTAAACTATTTATTTGATTTTTAGAATATGTATTAGATATATTATTTTTAAATATTTTTATCGATTTTAATATTACTATTTTTTTACGGCCTACTCTCGGCCTATTAGACCGCCCACGAAGTACAGTATGGCGTTGGGCGCGGGGCGAGCAGACTTGACGATGGTAATCCCTATTAGGGTTGTTTCTATTAGGGAGACCTGATAATATATAATATTTTAGACTTAAATTTTTAGAAAAAAAATTATATTTATGTTATGGTTTATACTTTTTTTTGTTATAATTACGTGCATGTTATCCTATTTTTCGCGATTTCCTAATATATGATACACTATTGAACTTTATTTATATTTATATATTTATTAGTTGTTAATTGTTATGTAAGATCTATTTATTATATTTTATTATTTCTAGTTTTTGCTTTAATTTAGATAATTTTTGTGTTTCTTGTTATAGTTTTACTCAATATGAAATATGTTATTTAACGTTATATTATATATATGTTTATAAGTTGCTATTTATATGTTTATAAATAACCATAAAATAGTATAAATAGGAAGTATATAGCAACTTATAAACATATATATATATAACGTTAAATAACATATTTCATATTGAGTAAAACTATAACAAGAAACACAAAAATTATCTAAATTAAAGCAAAAACTAGAAATAATAAAATATAATAAATAGAACTTACATAACAACTAATAAATATATAAATATAAATAAAGTTCAATAGTGTATCATATATTAGGAAATCGCGAAAAATAGGATATATACAATTTTATGGTTATTTTACTTTTTTATTATTATTTTGTATTTTTATTAAAGGTTCCAAGATGTTTTTATTGCTATGTAATATTGTTTATTTATATACCATCTATCTATATAATATTATATACTTGATTTGCTCAGTTTTTACTTTTTTATATTTTAATTTGTCTTATTTTTATACTATTTTATATGTATATAATATGTTCTGTATTTGTATATAACAACTTCTACTCTTTACTCCTATGTTTATTCTTCTTCCTATGTATTCCTAATTTTTTAAGATTTTTATATTGCTTTTAAGGTTTATTTAATAATTTTTTATTGCTATATTTTATGTATTATGTGTTTAGTTTCTGTATTTGTATATATGTATAGCTATTATATATTAATATTATACTCTTTTTTAATTTATCAGATTTAGTTGGACATACACACACAATAAATTACCATAAATTTGTGACCGACGAAAAACGTCATTGCAGCCCTGAAATTTCATAGGTTTCACCCACTTTATGACGTCACTTTTTTAAGTTCGTAATATGCGTTTACCTCTTTAATTTCTTAATGAATTATGGCTGAAATTTGTGTAGTTGTTTCTTATGGTGCAATCTATCTGAGTTAGGTTTTTGAATTTCGAAAAAGTTTTTACTTTAACTGCTATAGTGATTTTTTTCCTATCAGTTGGGGGCGTGGCCTCCCTAGGCTTTTTTATGTATGGATTTCCTATGAATTTCTCTATCCTGTCTTAAAAACTAAATAACTTAATAACTATTATACTTGTGGCGGAACAATAAGCGCCACAATCCTGAATTGCGCTATCGAAGTTTTCAAAGATCGGCACTATATACAGGGTCTGTCGTAAATAATGGATAACCCGTAAACTGGAGTTGGTCCGGATGTGAAACTGTAAGAAAATCGTATTTTCTTGCCAGGGTTTCTAACCATATGAAAATGGCGTAGCATTTTATACTTTTTTATAAATTTCGCTACTTTTTTCGTTCATTCCGTTGCCATTTCATCAAATTTAGGTATTTCTGTGTGATTTTTTAGTATTATACTCCTGAAGACTTGTATTATTTAATTTTAATACAATTTTAGGTGTTTTAACGTAAACAATTTTCAAAATCATTTTTTTATGCTTTTTTTTAAACTATTTTTTTCTTAATGTCAACTTGATTATTTACTGTGAAAAAAAAAAGTATGGCGCTATAGCTGCCCATTATCTTAATAAATTGTCTAGTATGTGTAGTTTCTAAAAAGGTATTACAATGTGTACTTTACTAGCAATATTAAGTTACAGGAGCGAGATCAATATCAAGGTCAGAATTCAAAAATTTTAAGTATTGTTATAAAAGGTTATAAAACTTCGTCATAATGATCTTATTCTACCAAAATTCTTTACACAAACGTTATTGGGCCACTAATAAGGATTTTTAGAAGAAAAACAGGTTGTTTTTAGTAAAAAGAATTATTTATTTTATCAATAACTTAAACTAAATGCTCGAAATGCCTTCCGCCGGCAGTAATACAAGCTCTACATCGCCTAATAAAAGATCTTTTAATCCGACGTGCATAGCCGGCTTCTACGATTTTACTTGCTGCTGCTTGAATGCGCGTACGCAACTCTTCCACAGAACTTATTGTTTCCTTGTACACTACTTCCTTAATGCAGCCCCAGTAAAAAAAGTCCAACGGGTTAAGGTCTGGCGAACGTGGAGGCCATAAAATTGGACCCAATCGCCCTATCCATCTATCTGGATATGTATTATTTAAATGTTCCCTTACACGAACAGCGTAATGTGCTGGACACCCATCATTTTGAAGCCACATATCGTTTCTTATCTCCTGTGGCACGTCTTACAGTGATCCAGGTAAAGTATTTACTAGAAAATCCAAATACATATCCGCATTTAATATTGCCGGCAACTCAAATGGACCAATGATTTGTCCGTTAATAATGCCAGTCCATAAATTTATTTTAAACTGAAACTGCGATCTGTCTTCACGTATCAGTTCAGTTTTCAAGTTGCCAGCTGTGTAAATTGTGGAGGTTCAAAAAACCATCTTTTCGACACGTTGACTCGTCACTCCATAAAATTTTATTAAAATAACTTCTCTCATCTTTCGCAGCATTGTGCGACAAAATATTACTCTCGCAGCAGAGTCCCTTGGCATTAGTGTTTGAACCCTTTGATAATGAAAGGGATATAATTCATGCCTTTTTAAAATTCTGTGCACGGATTTTTGAGGTATCCCGGTACGCCGTGAAATAACACTTATGGACGTACCAGGGTCTTCAGCGACTATTTCCAGTACTTCGGCTGCATTGTGTCGTTGAGGTCGTCCTTCACTGGCCCCGCCTATGCCGGTCCCAGAAAATCGTCCTTCCATAAATGCATTGTGCACTCTAATGAAGACACGGTAATCAGGATGTCGAGCATTTGGATATTTTTCGCGGTAAACACTTGCTGCTGTGGTAGCGTTGCCATTACATAAACCATAAATGTAATGCATGTTTGTGTATTCAGCCGACGTGTATTGCTGAGGCATGATGCAAAAACAACAAATCCAATCGATAGCACAAAACAATGTCCGTAACTGAGAGCTAAGTCGTCAGTATCACCAGGTTCACAAGTCCAAATCACAAGGCAAATCAAAGTCCGATATTAGAAAGCAGTAACAAATTGACGAAAGTAACGAAAACAAGAGCACATGCGATAGTCAAAATCACACTGAGATGTGTACACTCTGCAATCAGGAGCGCGCCCTAAAGGCAAAAACATACTAACCTTTTCACACACCGTGAGTTTGAAAGGGACAGTGTGCATCTGCCTAGTAACAATGACCATCAATTGTCCTTTTCACGCATAGAGGCCCATTGTATTGCTGTCTTTGTTAGTTTTTTACCTGATGATCCTTTTTTCGAATAAACTTGTCGCAACATGTTTATCGCATGAAACATTTAGAGCACAACAATTTTAAATTTGAACAATTTTATTACATTATTACCATGGAGTTATGATATTTTTCTTACTAAAAACAACCTGTTGTTTTTCTGAAAATCCTTATTAGTGGCCCAATAACGTTTGTGTAAAGAATTTTGGTAGAATAAGATCATTATGACATGGTTTTATAACCTTTTATAACAATACTTAAAAAATTTGAATTCTGACCTTGATATTGATCTCGCTCCTGTAACTTAATATTGCTAGTAAAGTACACATTGTAATACCTTTTTAAAAAATACACATACTAGACAATTTATTAAGATAATGGGCAGCTATAGCGCCATACTTTTTTTTACAGTAAATGATCAAAGTTGACATTAAGAAAAAAATAGTTTTAAAAAAAGCATAAAAAGATGATTTTGAAAATTGTTTACGTTAAAAACACCTAAAATTGTATTAAAATTAAATAATACACGTCTTCAGGAGTATAATATTAAAAAATCACACAGAAATACCTAAATATGATGAAATGGCAACGGAATGAACGAAAAAAGTAGCGAAATTTATAAAAAAGTATAAAATGCTACGCCATTTTCATATGGTTAGAAACCCTGGCAAGAAAATACGATTTTCTTACAGTTTCACATCCGAACCAACTCCAGTTTACGGGTTATCCATTATTTACGACAGACCCTGTATACGACATCTGAAATTTATACAAGTGGGCTTCGGCCTGACCGAGCATAGCACCTCGCTCGGTCGGATATCTCCCTTTGGGGCTTGCCACCACATCCCACATACTTATGACTATGGGGCTTTCACTACTTAATATTTACTTATTCTACTTTCCAATAGAATTTTTTCTATATTTTTTAAATTTCTACACTTCGATTAAAATTTAAGCTACTTAAAATTTCTTGTGCTAAATCTAAAACTTAAAATGTCTGAAAATGCCACTTAACTTGTTTTTTCACGTCTCCCGGCTGCTGGTGTCGACTCACGGTGATGGTCCGCTGGCGTCCTCGAAATCTACACCTCCTAGGACCATTTTTTGGTTTTTCCTATTTTTCTCGGAAACTAACACCGGAACGACTCCGAACGAATTTTTTGGGTGGGAGCTCTTAATCGTCACACACATTTTTCACCAAAAATACTGGCACCTTATCGATTTAGGTTGCCAGATAATGAATTTTAAAAATTTTCAAATTTTTAAAACTAGTCTAATTTTATTTTTTTTTTATCACTGGTCCGATTTTGATTTTTTAAACAGTTCTGGGTAGCCCCAAGTATTCCGCTTCGGGTTATGATGTTTTGTTCTTCCCCCCCCCTGCACTCCCCGTGTCCGCGCCACTTGGCGGTTTTTTGGTTTTTTTAGCCTGCTGCTTTGCGGTTTTCCACTGGAAAAATCTGGTTTTTCGTAGGCAGCAGGCTGAGATCTTTGGTCACAAAAGCGCACCAGAAAAAAGGGGGTCGTCGCTTTAAATCGCACAGCGCACGCGTGCTTAAAAAGCTTAAAAAGTTGGTTAAAATCCGGTTTGTGGATTTCCACGCGGTTTTCACTAAAGCACTATTCTCACTTTTCCACGTGTTTTAAGGTATCGCACAAATTTGTACCGTTATTTTGGCCACTTCCACTTATTTAAAATTACTTTTCGCGGTACGGTGCTCACTGGGTGCTCGCGGGGCGCGTGCTGCTTCGATAGCGGTCGAAGCGGAACTGGTTAGGTTAGGTTAGGTTTTTTTTTTTTTTTCCACAGACCGAGGTGGTCCGTGCCCTTGTTATGTTAGTTTTTTGAATACATTATTTTTTCGTATTACGTCAATTTCTTTACAATGAATTTAATTTGCCCTGAAGGGGCAAATTATATACCCTGAAGGGGTTTACTTTTTTCCTTGGCCACCGGATGGTGGCTGTTGTCGTCTCGTCTTTTTTGTGGTCATCTTTTTGATTTGGATGCCATCAGTCTTGATTTTCCGGGGTGGTGTCATCTTCTTCTTTGGGCCATCATGGGTTTAAGGCCGAGATATTTGGTCTCTGTTATGGTTGCCTTGGATGTTGACCCATGATGGTCTGTGTGGCACTCTTCCTGGTTACCGCCGGTTTAGTTGTGTGGTGATGTTGTTGTTGGTCCGTGGTGTTTTCCATGGAATAATGGCCGAGACTATTTTGGTGGTGGTAGTTTCGTCCCTGTTATTGATTGCCATTTGCATGTTGTATTCCATGATGGTCTTTGGGGGCACTTTGAGTGGTTCTCTCATTAAGGCGCCCATCGCGTCGTCGCTG
Source organism: Phengaris alcon alcon (assembly GCA_037179445.1). Taxonomy (NCBI): domain Eukaryota; kingdom Metazoa; phylum Arthropoda; class Insecta; order Lepidoptera; family Lycaenidae; genus Phengaris; species Phengaris alcon. The sequence continues at coordinate 740,127 of JAYRCH010000032.1, forward strand.
TCATCTGTAAAGTAGATGCATTCCTTCGTGTGACGCGTCAGGGCGACCACCGCGTGTGAGGCGCTGTCGTGTAGTTGTATTTTCCTCTTTTGTTGTTTAACGATGTAAACTCTTTCGTAACACAATCCCTGTGCCTCGTGTATCGTGAGGATTTTAGAACCTTCGCCCTTCCCGTACCCTAGGTTTGTGAGGGTTTTCTTCTCTACTTGTGTGAAGGTAAGAAGTAGAGTGTTGGGCTGGTTCTTAGGGATCTCCGCCCCTGTCCTGGGTTTTATCGACAGGGATTTTATGATGGTGCTTGAGGAGTAGATGCCCTTGTGGATGTGTTTTAGCGCGTAGGCGACGTCTTCCGGGCATCTATGTGTACAGAGTAGTTCTTGAGTTACATCTGTGAGGTGATTAGGGCGGTAATAATAGAGGGTGAATAGATTTTCTCGATCTATGTAGGGCAGCTGGTTTATATCCCCTATGAGGAGCAGGTCTTTGGCCCCGACAATACGCATGATCATTACAATGGAACCGAAGTGATTCATTAATGCCTCGTCCGCGAGGAGCCTGGTGCATTTTAGGCTTTCGAATCCCTTCCGTCCATTTGCAAGAACCGACGCCATGGTGCGTATTCTCTTCTTTGCTTCTGCTGCTCTCTTTGTAATCCTCTCTATTAGATCTTTCTTCGCCGCTATCGTTGTTGTTACCACTACATCTTCTGCTTCATTGAAGTTGTTAATGGTCCACGTCGTCTTCCCACATCCCGGAACGCCATTTACCCAGCTTATTTCCGGGATTTCCCAGTAGTCGATGGGATCTGCTTCGGACAAGATTTTGGATGTTTCTAGTATCTTGTCCTCCAACCATATTTCAGTCCCTTTTGTGATCACGACGATGGGGTCTTTTGGTGGGGTGTCGAAGACGGGATTTCCTCTTCTTTTGGTCCTGTCCTCATCCAGAAAGACAATTCCCGATGTGGCGTTGTAAGCCGCCATGCGGTGTGTCATTTCTGCTCCTCTCAGAACGGTCGATGTGGTGTTGTTGTAGACCGATGCGTTGGCTTTCTCTAGCTGGATTTCGAGGAGAGCTTCTTTCTTTAATCTGAACAACTTCATTATGTCCACGCATTCCTTGGTTTTCACGATTTTGTTGGCCTCAATTATGGCTATGTACTCAAGGTATACGTTGATCATATGGTCTTCTAGTCGTTCAGCTTTTCTGAGGGAGGGAGGTTTGACCAGACCAAGTTGGGCTTGCGTTGGTTTGGCGGTGGCTTTTTGTTTTGTTGGTTTTGGAGCCCTTAGAAATCTGTTGAGCGCGTCTGCTTGTATATCTGGGCTTTTAAAGACATCAGGCTTTGGGGGTTCTTCTCCCTCTTCAAGGTCCAGGTCTTCTTGAGGACCCTGTCTGAGAGAGAGGTTCTCGCGTGTGACCAGCCGGTGTAGTTGCTGGTCAATCTTGCTGCTGGTTGTTTAAAGGTGCTTAGATCTTATTGCACCTTCCCTTTTCTCAGCTTCCCTTAATTGCCTTCTTTCCTTTTGTTTTTCTGCCCAGATATCCGCGCTGGATCTTGGGGGCTCGGTTGACGGCCCTGGTTGTGGTGATGTGTTGGCCTCTTCTTGCTTTGGTGGAGATTTCCATTTGGTGATTTTACTTATTTTTCTTTTTATTCTGTTGAGGATGTTCGTTTTGGAGTTTGGGTCATCAGCTTTTGGCTCTTCCGGAGTGTGTTGACGGCTCGTCGATGGTAAGACTCTTTGTGGTGGAGAATTCGGTACGAGGAAGCTTAGGTCTTGTGTTCTTCCCTCGTACACTACCACTTCGTGCCTCTCAGATGCTTTGACACATCCGAGGTAGTCCGCCACTTCTCCCTTGTCGAAGTCCACAGCCTTTGTGTCTACGCTGATGATCCTTGGTCCGATGGTGGTGGTGTTGGATTCTGCTATCTCCGTTAGGAACGAGCATGCTTGGGCGAATTGTGTCACTCCGGGCCGCCCGTCGAACAGCAGCACAGTCTTGTTTTTTGCGCGTACTATCCGACAACTTAGCCCATCGATCTTCGCTTCACCCAATTATTCGTATCTTTTTCGCTTCATGCTCGTTCTGGTTATACTTCCTTTTAGCAGTAGAGCCAGCCCAGGTGATATGGCTACTCTTTTTGATCCAACACTGGAGCAGAAGCTCAGCCCCAGTCTCTCATAGTTGTTGTTCATGAACAGAACCACTTTCCTCGTTCTTAGGCTCGGAGTTCCTCGTTCTCCCTCACTTAGCCACTTGGGTATGTTGAAATGAGGGGTATCCGGTTTTTGTTGAGCGGTGAGTATGGTGGGTTCTGTTGATGAAGTTGGTTGGGTTTGTGTTTCTTCTCCGCGATCCTTGTGTCTTTGTCTCGCGATTTGGAAGATGGTCTCTATGTAGGTAAGGAACACTTATCTTGTTCTCTTCCCCTCCAGGTATTTAGATGTTTCTGCTTCCTGTAGGTTTATGTTGAGGTGGTGTTCAACATCGTGTCTTTGTTTCAGGAAGCGCGGACATTCATAGATGATGTGCCATACCGTTTCATCTTTTTCTTCGGCACACTCACATCTCGGACTGATCACCAATTTGAACCGGTGCAAATATTGGGCAAATGCACCGTGTCCGGTAATGGCCTGAACGTGAGTGGGAGATAATAAGGTATCTCTTGTGAAACGGTATGCTTTAGCAATGTCGGGTAGGAACTTCTTAGTGGTTTCTCCGGTTTGCGCCGCTATATATCTGTCCTGCCATCTTCGGATAGACTGCCTTCTTAGGTTTTTCTTGATGTAGGACAGTGGGGTGTGGTTGTAGCCCGGGTCGTTTTTGGGAGCGAGAGCGGCTTGTTTTGCCAGCTCATCAGCTCTTTCGTTCCCGCGTGTACCCACGTGTGCGCGTAACCAGAAAAGTCTAAGTGTTCTGCCTTGCTCTTCTATCTTTTTGATGTTGAGTTGGATGTCCGCCGCCAGTTGCATCTTCGGCCGTGGGTTCCTGATTAATTCCAGGGAGGATCTTGAATCGCTGAGGATGTTTACTTCCCTGTGATTACTCTGGACGATCATTTCGACCGCTTTATGCAGTGCGAGCATCTCCGATTGGAACACTGTGCATGTTGGATCAAGCGACAATTTGATGTTTTTGACTTCACTTCCGTCCTCCCACCATGTCACGACGGCCCCTGTTTTGCCCTCAATTTTACTTCCGTCTGTGTAGACTTGAGGGCCCTTTATTCCATGTTGTTCTATGGTTTGGGGCTCCATGTTCTCCAGCTTCTCGAAGGTGATGGTTTTGAAGTCGGAGGGGTGGGGTAGGGTAAGAACGTTACATGGTGTTTCTAGGTTCTTACCTGGTGGTATGTAGTCGCTTGATAGGCCCTTTTTGGTTTTGTATAGGTCTGCCGCTTCTTGAATTCTGATGTCTAGCGGCAGCAGGCCTGACAGTGTTAGGGTGGATGTTAGGGATGCTGTCCTGTATGCTTTGCAGATCTTGATTGCAAAGCTCCTCTGGATGGAGTTGAGTAGGGATTGTGTCTTATTGAGTTCTGTGGCCGGGGCCCAGACACTCGCCGCGTATAAGATGATTGGCTCTATGACTGAGATATAGATAGTCCTTATAATTTCTCCGTTTAGCCCCCATGTCACCTTAGCCGAGTGTGCTACCTGCTTTTAGATGTTAGCGGCTTTCTTACACACTGATGCTATGTGTGAAGAGAAGGTGAGTGTGCGATTGATGGTAATGCCAAGAAGTTTCATTTCTTCCACGAGGTTTATTTTTACTCCGGACATGTAGATGTCCGGGAGGTCCAGTTTCAGCTTCCTTGTTAGCAGCATCGCGTTTGTTTTGTGTGCTGCGAATTTCAGATTATTCTGGTCTCCCCATCTTAAAACGGTCCGGAGTGCGTGGTTTGCCTTTTCTTCTATGGCTTGTACGCTGTTTTCGGAGAAAATTAGTGTTATGTCGTCGGCGAAGGCTTCGCACTCTACTTGATTGTTTGACAGTTTGTCAAGCAGTGGGTCCAATATGATATTCCAGAAGGTTGGCCCACCAATGGATCCCTGGACACAACCTTTATTGGTACCTTTTGTGCTCTTCTTGCCGGCGTAATTAACTTCTATACTCCTTCCTTGTAGGTAGGAGCCGATCATCCTGTATATGTTGGAGGGACAACCCTTCTTTATGAGTTGGTGTTTCAACGCTGGCCACCACGCATTGTCGAATGCGCCTTCTATGTCTAGTGAGACTAGGAGTACTATCTTCTTTTTGCTTTCGACTTCCTCCTTGATTCGGTTCACTAGATTATACAGCGCATCCTCAGTGCTTCTCTGTGGTATAAAGCCGTATTGGTTCTTATTGAGCGTTGGGAGTATGTGCCACTGGACTCTACTGATCATCAGTTTTTCAACAATTTTTCCCAGTATTGATAGGAGTCCAATGGGCCTGTACGACTTTGGTTGGGTATAGTCTTCTTTCCCAGGTTTTTTGAGAATGACCACGTGCGCTTTTTTCCATGGGTCCGGAAAATGTCCCAGTCTTAGGCATTTGTTTGCCAGTGCCAGGAACACCTCCGGGGCGCACATTATGGCCTCACTGCAGATGTCGGATATGAGTCCATCTGGGCCAGGAGCTTTGTTGGGGTTTAGAGACGATAGGATGGTCTCTAGCTCCGGCCTGGTGAATGGTGGGTCATTCTCGTTGAGGTCTTCTTCTGGGTAGTGTGACCTTAGTTGTTGGTGGTAGTGGGAGTCGTTGTCCTCAGTGTCATCAGGGTAGAAGGTTTTTGCCAGGAGGTCCGCAGATCTTTGTGGGCAGAGCGTGTTGCCCTCCTTATCGCGTAGTAGTACACTCTCCTGGTTTCTCGCTGTCTTCCTGATGATCCTGTATATTCCGTCACACATACTTTCCTTTTGTTGTTTCGCACAGAACTCCTTCCAACTGTTGGTTTGTGCTTCCTCCATTTTCTTTTTATATTCCTTTTTTGCGGCTCTATATTCTTCCGTGACGTGTTGCAATCTTATGGGTGCCGCATTGCGAATGCGTCTCTTCCTCCTCAGAACTTCCTTTTGGAGGAGGTCTAGTGACTTGTTCCACCATTGCGGCACCGGTTTTCCTCGGTAAATACCTATCCTCGGAATTGTTTGATCACATGCTTCCTGGATGTTGGTTATATAGGTATTTATGACTTCTTCCAGTAATGGTGTTGATGTTACTTTCTTATTTATCACATCCTTGTTTATGTTGTTGTTTACCAGAGATGATGTAAACAGCGATCGGAACGCCGTCCAGTGCGCCTTTTTGGTGTTGAACTTCCGAGTGGTTGGCCTTGGGGTCTGTTGAGGTTTCCCTTCTAGCCTCACCCGGAAAGTTATGGCGTTGTGGTCTGATGTTGTGGCGTCCCTGATCACCTTCCAGTCCTCTACCTTTGTCAGCAACGGCAGGCTGCACGCCGTGACGTCCACTATGCTAGTGTACATCCTGCCGTTCCTGTCTGTCTCGAAGGTAGGTGTATCTCCGATGTTAAGGATGTGGAAGTCCATCTCGTCGAGGAAGGTGGAGTAGGCTTGTCCTCTTTGGTCTTCAGATGTGCTACCCCACCAGTGACTCCATGCATTCACGTCACCTGCCACTATGATGTTGTTAGTGTTTAGTTTCCCTATTTTGTTCCTTACTCTTTGTATGTTGTTGTTGATGTCTTTGTCTCCCTCGAAGAACACCGATATTAGTCCAATCTCGAGGTTGGCCGCTCTGATTTTCACCGCTGCTTCCGTCTCAGTGACCAGGAGTGGATCGTGCTGTTATACGGGGTTACTATTTTCCCTTTTTAAAAAAAAGATTTATTACAATTAACTGAAATAGTACTTCAATAAAACAAAGAAATTAGAATTGAGACAACTGCCCTGGTCAAGAGTCGGAGATGGAATACCCTGAAGGGGTCTGGACTGAAGCGTAGGACGATAGGAGAAATGCGGGATCAGCAAAGTCGGAAAGCTAGGGTGAGCATGATAGGGTACAGATGCGGGATATAACACCTCCCCGGGGTAGACTAAACTTCGGGGTCGAAGTTTATGGAAAACGAAATAAAGGAATTTAAACATGGATTCTAAGGCTGGGAGTAGGAATAGGTTTAGGTTTAGCTTTGTCTTTAGATAGGTCTTGAAGAGGAATGGAAGGAGGAGAGGAGCCAGAAGAAGAAGAAGAAGAAGAAGAAGATTCATCTTGGGTTTCCTGTGTTGGAGATGTATTGACGGAAGGAGGTTGGGAAAATCGTGGAAGGATGTAAGGATGACGACAGTTGTAACCTTTTATTAAAACTAAACATTTAAAAACACAAAATACAAAAATAATCAAAGAAATAACTACAAGAGTGGAAGAATAATATGCTTCATATCTAATGAAACTGTGTTGATTAATGATTTTGTCAGTTTCTTTTGTTAATGATTTGAACTTTAATATATTTCCGTTACTAATCGTGTCTAGATCGAAATTTTGTAAATCTATAGTATGAAACTCACTATTCTCTCCATTATTTATCTTAAAATTACAACATGAATCATTTATTATATTAACGTTAGAAAATATCTTATTTACTCTAAATTTCACAGCTTGAGATTTAGGTATTAATTTTGTATGTTTAGAATAACTAATACAATTATTGGGTACATAAACAATTCCTGTACCTATTACATTTAGATCAACATTTGTTTTGTTACGACATTCAATTAACACTTTAGTGTAAATGGATTGTACAAATATCCATTTATTGTTCGAGATAGATTTCCAAATATCGATTTGGCCGTTAACACTTTCGGTTTTGCACTGCAATGGTAGAGCTTTTATGGTATTCACTAGTAATTCACTTTCACAACTCGGATGCTCGCAGGTGGAGAAGATCGTGGTCACGTCGCAGATATAGGTTCGGGCATTCATCGCTTTGCATTCCCGTAGCGAGTCTAAGTTACAATATGCACTTTTGTCATTGGTCATTGCAATATATTTACTACTAGGTACAACATAAGTATAATAACTAGGTTTAGATACATCGTGTGGTGTCGGAAGAGCAATATTATGATATAGATTATATTCTTTTAAGGATACAAGAGGAATTCTAAGGATAAACACAACTTTATCGCTTACACTATAACTAAATACACTAGAGACATTAATGAGAGTAAACATTTCATTTAATTCTAGGTTTACAGGTAATTTCGCATCAACAGGTAAGTGACGAAAGTTATCGACAAGCTCCTGGTATAAATGACTAGGCGGTAATATAGCTGGATGTAGTATATTCTGGCTACTAAACATAATTGGATTAACAATATCCTCTATTTGAAATGATAAAGTTATAATACTTGCTTCTAGACTATTTAATATAGTAATCATATTAGTTTTCATTATTAGGCTTTTAGACATCGTATATATATTATTTATTCTGTTAGAGAGGTTGTCGATAGCTTCATTATGGTTGTCTTCATTAACTTTTATTTTTCTTAAAGTAACGTTAATATTTGTTAAAATAGTAGTTGTTATGAGAATATTATCTTTGATTAATGAAGCCAACTCTTTTTGATTTGATTGTACATTTCGTATAGCTTCATCGTATTTGATGGCGTCATTTTCATCAAGAGTACCAAAAATGGTTTTAAAAGCAGAACCTACACCACCAAACCATGCAGATCTACGGAATCTGTGATCAATTAAATGTGATATGGAATTATAATCTTCTACCAACTCGTCATTTCTAATGGTAAGTGGTTGTAATACATTATGACATTCTAGGGTATCGTCAAATTCAATTTCTACTTTGTTGCATAAGAATCGTAATGTGCCAAGAATTGAATTTATATTGGTTATATGCGATTGAAAATGCGATATGTCTACTGGAGTGACAACATCTAAATAATCTGAACATATTTTTAACTGTCCTATTGGATCAAAGTAAATTCCCGGACTTGAATTTATTTGTTGAATAGAGTCTTGAGCCACTAAGGCTGAAATGCTGAAATCGAAAGAAATTTACATAAAATTATTTTACTTTAAATTTTATTTTATTCTTACAATAAAGATTGGACCGATGCTGGTTTGATTTGATCAACATGATGTTTAACATGTCTACGGTTAATGAGCAGAGAAACAGTATTATAGCCATGAACTTTAACAATTTTGTACGGACCTTTCCATTGAGGGGATAAGGCCTTCCTTAAGCGTAAATGATTTTTTAAATAAACCAAATCTCCAACCTTATAAGACACGGGTCTTGCTTTGTTATCATAATAAGTTTTTGAATTTTGTTTTGACTTAATGATGTTCTCAATCGCTTTCTCCCGAGCTTGTTTTAATCGATGTTGTAACATTTTGACATATTCTGGATACGTGGCGTCATTGATGTTTGAATTATAAACTGAATCTGGAAGATATGGCTTATGGCCAAATACGAGTTCGTAAGGTGTGAATTTTGTAGTGGTATGAACAGCCGTATTATAAGATAGCATAGCTGTGTATACATATCGGGACCAATTATCTTGATTTTCATTTACGAAGGATTTGAGATACTCCTTGAGTGTAGAGTGACTACGCTCAAGTGCTCCTTGAGTTTGAGGATGGTAAGGAGTTGACCAAATTTGTTTTATTTTCAGAAAGTTGCAAGTCTTTTTGAATAAATCAGCAGTAAAATTTGTGCCTTGATCGGTAAGTATCGTTTTTGGAATTCCGAATCGTGAAATAAAATGAAGTAAACATTCGCTGGTCTCTTCAGCTGTTATTGTTCTTATGGGATACGCGACTGAATATTTCGTAAGATCGTCCTGTAGAGTCATAATAAATTTTATTTTTGCGGTACCTACTTCCGGTAAGGGTCCCACAATGTCAAGAGATATGCGTTGAAACGGTGCGGTAGAAGTTGTAGTAATTTGCATCGGTGCTCTATTTATTTGTCTGAAAGCTTTGTTTTCTTGACAAAGGGTGCATGATTTAACGTAATGTTCGACGTCAGCTCGCATATGTTTCCAATAATACTTTTCTTTTATTCTGTCATACATTCTGTTTGATCCTAAATGACCGGCAATTGGTAGATCGTGATTATCTTTTAATATCTTTTTTATTTCGCTTAACGACGGATACATAATGCTATTATGATATATGTGTAATTGAATATTTGTGGAATCGAAAAGATATCCTAACATATTATATATTTTAACAAAAGAGAACTTATCAAAGGGACTTTTAAAGTCAGTTACAGCGACTTGATGTGATGTAGGGTATGACATAATTATCTGATCACGTGTATACTTCAGAGCTTTGAATAAGTCAGGGTAAGTACATTCATCGAAATGATTCACTTTAAAATATAAAAAGAGGTAAATGTTATCTTCAATAACTAAAGGGTTAAAAGTATACAATTCTCTTTCCATTTTCAGAAATTCTTCGACAATAGGATTTGAACAATTACTTAATAAATCTTGTACATATGGTACCGACTCGTCTAAGTCTATTGAAGTAGGTACAATTAATAATTTTTGCGATGACTTTAGAAGAGTTTCATTGTGTTCATTGATTATGGTATTGTAAGATCTAGTAGGTGATTTTAAGAATTTAGAATAATTTTCATCGACGACGGGTAAGTTAGACGTAGGAGATTCCAGTGGTATTGAAGATCCTGGTTCGGGGTAAGTAGATACGTTTTCATCAATGTTATCAGGAATAGGAATATCAACAGGTATAGAAGATTCCGGTTGTGCTGAAGTTCCTGGCTCAGGGTGAGTATTTACATTTTTATTATTAGGATCAGTGTCTAAGTTAGGATTTGCATTATTAGAGTCAGTGTAGGGAATAGGATTTTCAGTGTCTGTTACCAGTTCATCAGTCATGGGTAAGTAATCAAGTATGTCATATTGAAATTCTGGAAAATCAACATTGAAATCGATAGGAGACATAGATACATCAGGTACATCAGCAGGGGATGTTGGATTTGGCGGAGTGGACAATAGTTGAGGGTCATTGCTAGGATTGGTAAGTTCTTTGTTTTCAGGATAAACTGGATTAACAGGGTGCCTTGAGAGTGCGTCAGCTGCTGAATTTAGTTTACCTTTTCTATAAACAATTTCATATTCAAATTCTTCTAATTTTAATCTCCATCTTTGCAGTTTACTGCTAGGATCTTTATGATTGAATAACCATTTTAATGGTCTATGATCAGTCACTATCTGAAATTTACGTCCAAAAAGATAGGGTCTAAATGTTTTGCAGCCAAAAAGAATGGCGAGCAATTCTTTTTCTGTGGTACTGTAATTACACTCACTTTTATTCAAGGTTCGAGACGCAAAGGCTATTGGTTGGTCCTTACCAATCTGTCCTTGGGACAAGACAGCACCTATTGCATAATTTGACGCATCACAGGTTAGTATAAAAGGTTGTGTGAAATTAGGATAGGCTAGAAGAGGAGCAGTAGTAAGTTTGGATTTCAGTGTCTCAAAGGATAATTGTTGTTGATTCTCCCAATTAAAAGGGACATTCTTTTTTAGTAAGTTTGTAAGTGGTTTGGAAATAGTAGAGAATTCAGGGATGAATCGGCGATAATATGAGACTAAGCCTAGGAAGGATTTTATGTCTTTTGGACACTTGGGAACAGGAAAGTTTGTAACAGCTTTGACCTTGTCAGGATTTGGTTTTACTCCCTTTTCAGTTATTATATGTCCTAGGTAGCCTTCTTCTCGTCTTAGAAATTCACATTTGTCTGGTTGGAGTTTCAGATTGAATTTACGTAGTCTTTGGAATATAGCAGTCAAATTCTCGATGTGTGAGTCAAGGTCATATGAATAGGAAACAATGTCATCAAGAAATACATAGCAGCGAATACCCTGAAGTCCTGATAGAATAGTGTTCATAAGCCTTTGGAAAGTAGCAGGCGCGTTTTTCAGCCCGAAAGGCATTCTAAGGAATTGGTAGTGTCCCTCTGGAACGTTGAAAGCGGTCTTTGGTTTATCTGATTCATTTAAAGGGATTTGGTGGAATCCGGAAGCTAAGTCCATTGTGGAAAAATATTTACTATTACCAAGTTGATCTAGGATTTCTGCAATTTGAGGAAGCGGGTAAGTATCTCCTATTGTTACATCATTTAATTTACGGTAGTCAATAACAACTCTCCATTTTTGTTCGTTAGATGCATCTAATTTTTTTGGAACCACCCATATGGGCGAAGACCATGGTGAATCGGAGGGTTCAATGATATTCTGTTCTAGCATTTTTTCAATTTGTTTACGAACTTCAGCTTTGTGGACTTCAGGGAATCGGTAAGACTTAGTATGTATTGGTATGTCAGAAGTCGTTTTGATTTCGTGTTTCAGGGCATTAGTATGTGTCAAGTTTTCGTCAGGTAAGTGAAAAATGTCAGAGAAAGTAGCACAGAGATTAAAAAGAGCAGATTTTTCTTCGTTATTTAAGTGTGATACTCTAAGTTGATTAAGAACTCGGGTTGTCCGTCTTAAATTATCCGTAGGTTGTGTTCTATCAATTTTATTTACAGAAACAGTGGGATTTTTGTCAAAGTCTCTTGTATCAAATAGTGTCAATTTTAATTTTAAATTTGAGTTAATTGTAGCTGATTCTTCGGAAGTATTAACTATTGTTATATTAATGCGATTATTTGATTTGACTCTTACTAAGCAGTTTGCTACTAATAAATAATTTGAAATGTGCTGGTCTAAAATTAATCCTTCTTTGATTTCAGGGTTTATGACGGAACATTCAACGACGGTTTCACTTCTAGCAGGAATAATGTAGGCTGGATCTCGGAAATATAGTGGAAGAGACATTTTTGTGAATAACAATAAATTTTTATTATAATCGATTTTGCAGTTATTAGAATTTAGCATGTCCGACCCTATTATGCCATCGTATGGTAAGTGTATATTTTCAATAACATGGAATTGGTGAGTAATACCGGATTTAGCTAACTTGATTTTAAGATTAAAATGTCCCAGAGTTTGTATGGAATCGACTGAGGAATCTATTCCTTTTAAGTTAATAAATTCTTTAGTGAGTTTAGGGAAATTGGATAGGCATGATTTTTTTATTAGGCTTACAGAGGATCCAGAGTCTACTAATAAGGTAAGAATTCTGAAACAGGGGAGTCAACCAGGACATATGGTAGGAGTGTTTTTGTAGGATCATTAATTATCTCAAAAATATTTGATTTGGATTCAGAGGATTTAGGATTAATAGATACAGTGGAATTAGGATTTGACACAGTGGATTTTGAACTCGATACAGTGGATTTTGAACTCGATACAGTGGGTTTTGAACTCGATACAGTGGGTTTTGAACTCGATACAGTGGATTTTGAACTTGATACAGTGGATTTTGAACTCGGTACAGTGGGTTTTGAACTCGATACAGTGGATTTTGAACTTGATACAGTGGATTTTGAACTCGGTACAGTGGGTTTTGAACTCGATACAGTGGATTTTGAACTCGATACAGTGGATTTTGAACTCGATACAGTGAATTTTGAACTCGATACAGTGGATTTTGAACTCGGTACAGTGGGTTTTGAACTCGATACAGTGGATTTTGAACTCGATACAGTGGATTTTGAGCTCGATACAGTGGATTTTTGCAACTTGCCCATGTAGCGGGGTTGCGTAGATTTAGTAATTGCACCACTTGTGCGTTGATTTGGTAAGGTGTCGGTTTTAGATTGAACTTGTCCCGCACGACACCGGGACGGGACTTTAGTTAGGTTTTTGGGACGTCGTCGACGGTATCATAACCTTCTTCGGCATTAATTTGTTCACGAGGATTTTCGTCGTTAAAAGATGTAAAATTAACTCGTTGGTAATTTGGTCTATTAAAATTTTGATTCCTATTATTATTGTACTCCCGTTTCCTACACTCATCAATCGTGTGACCAACATTCTTACAATAACGGCAAACCGGGGGTGAGTTAGCGCCACTCTGATTTGGAACGCGGTTGCTATTATTATTATTGTAACGCATATTTTGATTTGGGAAGCGATTATTATAATTATTAGGATTTTGATTTTGAAATCGGCGGTTGGCGTTAAAACTAGGCCTGGAAGAAAGCGATTTAGGTTGGGGATTTTGTTTGTATAAAAATTGCTGAATTTTCTCTTCGGAAATGGCTATATTTATTGCTTCGTTTAATGTTTTAGGTGACTTGCACCTCACTACGTTTGATATACGAGGTACAAGTCCCATTTGAAAGTGATGGAGAGCTAGCTCTTCCATTGCTGCAGTGCGACCTATCATTCTCTACTTTTGCTACCGTGTGCAATTGAAACTTCTGTTAGTAATTGTGACAAACATGTTTCGACTCTTAGGGCATATTGACTAACAGATTCGTTTATTTGCTGTTTGCATTCTTGCAAGTCTGTTAGCAAATGTGCGTAGTGTTTCCGTTCACTAAATTGTATTTTAAGAAAATCTTTTAATTGTGACCAGTTTACAAATTCTTTTATTGAGCAGGTCGTTTGGGCTCTACCCTGTAATTGACATAGGATATATTTAAAAACGATATCTTTTTGTTGTTCGGAAGCTAAATCGTGGGCGTTACTGCAATTAACAAGAAAAGAATTCAACGATTCCCTAGCGCCATCGTAGGGTTTGATGAATTTAAGTAAGGTAGAGAGATCTAACTCCACTTTTGGCGAAGTAATGGTCTGCGTTTTCTTTTTGGACCTGGTGAGAGGCCCAGGTTGAGAGGATGGGACTGTTTCGTCCTCGGGTTCATTAATATTTACTTCAAATTTAGGACTAGGCGCTCTAGATTCCGACATTTTAACTTTATACAAAACACTACAAATAATAAAGATACAAAAACACAAAGGAAATTGCAATGACCAAAGTAGAATAAATGAACGACTCACAGGAATGCGGCGATAAGGGCTTGTATAAACATCCGTGCGGCGTGCGGACGGCGTCGGCTGCTGGACTTCGTGGAACTCGGCGCGCTGGACCCGGCGAAATTGATGTACCGAACAGGAACTCGGGAACCGCGGACTCGTTACACTTTCGATTTGTTTAGGATTTAGAATATTGGAATTCGATTTATTTACAGTTCGCGAGGCGTACCCGGGATTATTTTTTTAAAAATCCCACCGCTGCCACCAATTTGCTATATGGGATTACTATTTTCCCTTTTTAAAAAAAAGATTTATTACAATTAACTGAAATAGTACTTCAATAAAACAAAGAAATTAGAATTGAGACAACTGCCCTGGTCAAGAGTCGGAGATGGAATACCCTGAAGGGGTCTGGACTGAAGCGTAGGACGATAGGAGAAATGCGGGATCAGCAAAGTCGGAAAGCTAGGGTGAGCATGATAGGGTACAGATGCGGGATAAAACAGTGCGACACCTCTATGTTGTCGCCGAATATCACCACAGCGGCTTTGTTGGGCCCTTCTCTGTTCAAGGTACATTGGATGATGTTGGTACCCTGATGGTGTTTCATGACGCCTGCACTTCCTACGTATGGTTCTTGTAGTAGGGCTATTGAGATCCTTTGTTCTGCGGCCAGTCTCATTAGTTCGAGTGTGGCCGTCTTTGATCTTTGCAGGTTCGCCTGGACTATCTTCATGTGATGTGGTGCATCCGTGGGAGACTGTGTCTTGTTTTGCGTGTTGTCATCCTTAGCACAGGTAGCAGACTAGGTGTGATGCGCGGGACCGCGGTTACCAGGGAGGAGCTTCGGAGTGCGAAGCTCAGGGAATCTGAGTCCGCTTATGCCCTATGGCAGGAGCGTTGGGACACATCGGCAAAGGGAAGGGAACTACTGGTGGAGGGATTTGGTCTTCGTTGGAGGTCTATGTAGACTTTGCCCACTTCCAGGAAATTTTTATGGAGTTGCGGTGACACCTCCAATACCACGTGGCACTCTTGGGTGTTACGTGCCCTCTTTCTGTATTTTACCCTTACCATCTGCTCTTTCGTCTCGACCCCCTGAAACACCTGCTTGTTTTGAGCTCGCAAGTGCTCCACGAGCTCGAGGTCCGTGTGGTAAGACAACACGTTTTTGATTATGAGGAGAGGATTGGTTTGTCTCGCTCTCTCCTGTTTTAGCCTATCGCACATTTGGATCCTCGAAGATATTAGTTGGAGGTCCTCTTTGTTGCCGCAGCTTAATAGTATTCTCTGGTTTTTCACCTTCCTCAAGTTATCTACCTTTGCCCCGGTCTTTTTTGGGTCTAATACTGTCCGTATTATTTTGAGGGTATTTTCGCTTGTGTCCGATGCGTCCTTCGAGGATACTATAATGCTGTGTTGTTCTCTCCTTGTTGGTGGTGGTGGGAGTTTCTTCGCTGCTTGGGCATATGTTGGTTTCGACTGGTTTTTCATGATCTCTACCAGCGCCAACTCCGTTCCTAGGCTTATTGTTGGTTGGGGTGGTATCTCTGCTTTTTCTGTTCTTAGCGATTTTAATTCAGATGATACCACCTTATTAGCCTTTCGGAGATTGGATCCAGGTGTTCTTGTATGTTGATGACGCTGGGAGTTTGTCCGGTCGAAGGCTGCTGCAGCTTTGTTTTTATCTCCTCTAATTTAGTGGCCATTCTATCTATTTGTGATTTGAGCTCTGCGTTGTTTGTTGGAGCCTTTTCGGTGGTAGCTTTGTAAAGCTCCTTGATATCTTTGGTGTTATCTTTATGGATATTTATGGTGTTTTCTTCCATTTTCTGTAGTTGTTTTTGTAGATTTTCCATCTCCGATCTTATTTTGGTTATTTGTGGCTTTAGTTGGATTTCTATGGCCTTTGTATCTATAACGGCGGGTACTCTTTTGTTGTTTAGCTCCGCCGTTATAGTTTTGGCCAGGGATTTAATGTTGGTGTCTATAATGGGCGCCAATCTGTTAGTCTCTTTGATTTGGCGGTGTGGCTCCTGCGTCTCAAATTCCAGCCACTTCCGCACATCTTGAGTTTCTTTTAGACTGGCGTCCATTGTCTCCCTTAATTTGGCCATCTCGCTCATCAGTTGTTGTATCTGTTTGTTGTGAGCCCTTTCTACTCTCACCAGTTCTTGGGCATGTCGGCTCCTTTCCTTCTCCAGGTTGTATTTATGTCTTGACCTGGAGTCAGAAAGGGAGAGCACTGTCTCGTACAGGGATTGGAGTGAATCTATAGCTGTTAATTTGCACTCCTTCTTCATGTTCCCCGCTTGTTCCAGCGCTGCCTTGTTTGCTGCATCCATCTCAATGCCCATTCCGCGTCCCGTGGTGAACAGCAGACTCTTCCTCGATGTCCTGATGCGGGAGACTTCCGAGCACACTGACGATTCCGAAAGCCCGGACAGTTCATCTTCGTCCTCGGATAAGATTGGGCGTGGTGGTAATTCCGCCTGTTCCCACATCTGGATTTTGTGGATCGCCTCAGTCTGCTCTATTGGGCTCCCCTGGTCTTCTGGGGCTTGTGTTGTTTGAGGTGCTGGCGAGAGTTTGGGGAGTGCTTTAGCTAGTACTTTCTCCCTCAGGGACCTGCTATATGTTTTGGCCACCTGTGATGTTTGTGATGGACCCGTCGCCGTCGTCTCTGCTGGATTTGATTTCGACGACTGGGCCGAGTGGAATGTCTTGCTTGATTTTGATGACATTCTGGGTTTGTTTTGTGTGGGGTATCGGATCTGATACACGAGGGTATAGGGTATGGGGTGAGGGTGATGGGATTTGGATAAGTTGTGGGGTAGTCAGTGGAATTTGGGGAATCTGTTAGAGCAAAATTATAGGGCTCGTTCTCCCGATTCCAATGAGCCCTCACTCGAGGGGTCTAGGAGCAAGGATTAAGGAGATATGGGTCGAGGGGTTTTTTCGTCGAAGGGGGGGGGGGCAGGTTTCGTGGGGTGACGATTGGTGAAGGGTAAGTTTGTTAAGTAGGTTGGTAGGTGTGTTTGGGGTTGGTGGATGAGATCTCGGTTTCTAGACGTGATTCAGGGAATCTGCTGGAGCCAAATTGTAGGGCTCCCTCTCCCGATCCAAATGAGCCCTCACTCGGGGGGTCTAGGAGCAAGGAGTCAGGAGATATGGCTAGAGGGGATTTTTCGTTGGGGGGGGGGGGGCAGGTTTCGTGAGGTGACGATTGGTGAAGGGTAATTTTGTAAGGTAGGATGGTAGGCGTGTTTGGGGTTGGGGGATGTGATCTCGGGTTCTAGCCAGAATTAAGGGATTTTGTTGTAGCCAAAATGTAGGGCTCGCTCTCCCGTTTCCTATGAGCCCTCACTCGAGGGGTCTATGGGCAAGGACTTAGGAGATATGGCCTGAGGGGATTTTTCCTCAGGGAGGGGGGGGAGGGGGGGGAGGGGCAGGTTTCGCGGGGGGGACGATTGGTGGGGATTTGTTTTTAGGGGTATGGGGTTGGGGGTTGTTTGGGTTAGCGGGAGTTGTTAAGGTTAAGGGGTCGTTGGGTGGTTTTGGGGTGGATGGTGTTGATGATGATGGATGTGTGTAAGGTAAGGATGACGTAGGATGACGTAGTTTGTAAGGGATTTTTGAGGGGGATGATTCGGGGTTGGGTTAGGTTAGGTAAGGTTAGGTTATAAAGAATTTCCCATCGTAAAAAAAAAAAAAAAGGTTAGGTTAGGTTGAGCTTTAATTTCCTTAGGTGGAGGGTGTATGTACCGACGGATCTTAGAGTTCATGGTGTCAGTCGATGCGCATTTTCGGTACGAATTTTTGGAGGTATCGTTATCTCGAGATTCCCACGGGTTCTCGAGATATTCGATTTTGAAAGTGTTTTCGACTTCTATTCGATTTTGTATAGAAGCCTTGGGTAAGTCATCGACGTAAAACGATACTGGTCGACGAGTTTGTCCCGGTGTCGTTTTGCGGTGGCAGATCCACAAATTTGAAAGGGGGATATGCGAGCAAGATCAGGCGGGCGACGGGCACTGTCAAGACGGTTCTCGAAACCTTGATGGCGCGCACCGAGGCGGAAGAGACACGCCGCCTCCGCGCCGATAATGGGCGACTGAAGCGAGAGGTGGAAAACCTCCGGGAAGAGGTGCGCGCCTATAGGCGTGATTTCGAGGAGGCGAAGAAGGCGGCGACTAAAAAGTCGGCCTCATCGTCGCCGAGTCCAATGTCCAGCGAACAGCTGGGCATACTTGAAAACAATATCGCCAGGTTGGTCGGCAATCTGGTAGATGGCCGCCTGGCGGTTTTAGAGGATCGACTTCCGCCTCCTCGTATCGTCCGCCCGCCGTTGGCTGGCGACAGAAAGAGGGCCACCCACGGATCCCGGGTTGCTGCTGCTGAGCAGGAGGCCCCATTGAGTCGGGAAGGGTCGCCAGTGTTGGGAGTGCCACGGGGTCAAGTGCGCCTGGTTCCAAGAACGGCTTCGGATGCGGTTCAGGAAAGCTGCAAGGAGTTTCCGGTGTTGCCGGTTCGTCCTGCGGTGCGGACGGTCTCTGCACCTGGGGCGTCTAAAAACAAGAAGAAGGGAGGGGAATGGACCAATTTTGGTCCCTCCACTTCTAAAGCGTCCAAGACGCCTCATGGTGAGAGACCTTCGCCTGCGGCGGTGGTGCCCGCATCCACGACGGAACTCGCGCCTGTTTCTTCGGCGCCATCGGATGCCTGGACTGAGGTCGTGAGGCGAAAGGCGCCGAAGAAGAATAAATCGCAAGGAACAACGGTGCCCCCTGCACCTAAGCAGAAAAAGGGAGCCAAACTAGTGCTCCCTAACTCCTCCGCCGTAATCATCAAGCTACGGTCGGAAGCAGCGCAGCAGGGCGAGACTTACGGCTCTGTTTTAACGAGGGCTCAACAGAGCCTGAATGTCGAAGAGCTCGGTATTGGGCCCCTCAGAGTGCGCATGGCGGCGACCGGGTGCCGCCTTATAGAGGTGCCAGGGCGGAATAGCGCCGAAAAAGCGGATGCCCTGGCACAAAGAATGGGGGAGCTGCTAAGCGGGGTGGCTGATGTGGTTAGGCCCGTCAAAACCACGTGTTTCCGCCTGACGGGCCTCGATGAAACGGCGACTGTGGACCGAGTCAGGTCGGCGGTCGCTGCAGAAGGGGGATGTGCTGCGGAGCAAGTTTGGGTCGGAGATATCAGCTTCGGCCCACGCGGGGTTGGGTTTGCCCGAATCTCGTGCCCGTTGACAGCTGCTAAGAAGCTGATCCAACTGGGTGCGATTCGGGTAGGCTGGAGCAGGGTGCAGGTCAGTCATGAGGGAGTTCGTCCCAGGCACTGCTATAGGTGCCTGGGGAGAGGACACATGGCGGGCCTGTGCCAATGCGAGAAGGACCGCAGCGGCCTGTGTTACCGCTGCGGACAGCCGGGCCATAAGGCGTCCGGCTGCAGTTCCCCCGTGCCTCGCTGCGCAGTCTGCAGCGACGCCGGCTTGAAGGCCGACCACGTTATGGGGGGCAGATTATGCTCCCCCCCCATCCATCCGTGGAAAGCTTCCCTCCTCCTCGCGTTCATCGGGGAGGGGACCGGTGGCGCCTGAGACCGAGATGTCAGAATAATGCCAGGACATCTCGGCTTCTTACCGGGCAATATTAACCACTCTGCTGCTGCTCAAGACCTCTTCTTGCAGTCAATGGCGGAGTGGTTAATCGACGTGGCGGTGGTGGCGGAGCCCTACTTCGTACCCCCTCAGCCGCATTGGGCTGGGGACTCTGAGGGCTCCGTCGCCGTTGTGGTGAGGCCAGGTGCTGGCCCCCCCCTCATACCCAGAATGAGGGGGCCAGGGTACGTCGTTGCTGCTCGGGGAGATATTGCAGTAGTAGGAGTCTACTTCTCCCCGAACCGCAACCTAGCCGCCCTAGAACAATTCCTCGATGTTCTAGGGCCGCTGATCAGGAGGCTAGCCCCTCTCCCCGTAATAGTGGCAGGGGACTTCAACGCCAAGTCCTCGGCGTGGGGTTCCCCTGTCACTGATCCGAAGGGGAGGGAAGTGGAGGAGTGGGCTTTAACCTCGGGACTGTCCCTTCTCAATACAGGGACAGTCCTCACCTGCGTGCGGCGGACGGGCGGTTCAGTGGTGGACCTGTCGTTCGCCACTCCCGCTGTCGCGCGCAGGGTGGCAGGGTGGAGGGTGGTAACGGAGGTGGAGACACTCTCGGACCATCGCTATATACGGTTCGAGATGTTTCCAGCCTCCGCATCGAGCTCGGCGTCGGTGTCCGGGGGACGTAGCAGGTTCCAGCGTTGGGCACTCACTAAGCTCAACCGGGAACTAGTAGAGGAGGCGGCCATCGTTGGTCGCTGGAGCCTCCCGTCGTTGGAAGGTTTGGGGGTGGACGAAGTGGCTGGCTGTCTCGGCGACGTACTCACTAACGTCTGCCGGGCAGCCATGCCAAGAGTTTGGGGTCCTCCCCCTCCTCGACGGGCGGTGTACTGGTGGTCAGCCGAGCTGGCCGACCTTCGCGTCGCCTGCGATGCGGCGCGCCGCGCCTTTGTCCGCAGCAGGCGGCGCCGTCCCCAGGACGAGGAGCGTGATGGCCGGCTATTCAGGGTCTACCATGCCAAACGGGAGATCCTGCAGCTGGCCATCAGTCATGCCAAGGAGCGAGCGTGGCTGGAGCTGGTGGCGGGGATCGAGAACGATCCCTGGGGCCGACCATATAAGAGGGCGCGAGACAAACTTCGCGCCCAGTCGGCCCCACTGACGGAAACGCTCCAGCCGGAACTGCTGGGGAACATCGTCCGGGAGTTGTTCCCGGACCCCCCAGCAGGATTCGCTCCGCCGCGAATGGCCCGACGGACGCCGGGCTCGATGGAGGAGGGTGTTCCGCCACCCGTCACCGACTTGGAGATGGAGGCGGTTCTGTCCCGCCTCCGTAGTAAGAGAAGGGCGCCTGGTCCGGACGGGGTGCACGGGAGAGTCCTATCTATAGCTCTCGTGCACCTCGAAGACAGCCTTCGGGAGCTGTTCAACCGCTGTCTACAGGGCGGTCAGTTCCCGAAGGCGTGGAAGGAGGGTCGGCTCGTCCTGCTACCTAAGGGCGGGCGACCACCGGACTGTGCGTCGGCGGTGCGGCCGATCGTGTTGCTGAACGAGGTGGGCAAGGCGTTTGAACGCGTAATAGCCTCCCGCCTCGTTCAGCACTTGGAGGAGGGTCCTGGGCCCGGACTGTCAGACTCACAGTTCGGGTTTCGGGCCGGTCGGTCGACCATCGACGCAGTGAGGCGCCTGAAGTCGGTGACGGATGAAGCGGAACGCGGGAGGGAGGTGGTGGTGGCGATGTCCTTGGACATCGCCAACGCCTTCAACAGCCTTCCCCACAGCGTAATACGCGAGGCACTGAACTATTTCAAAGTGCCTCCGTATCTCGGGAGGCTGTTGGATGCGTATCTCTCCGATAGGGAGATCGTGTTCGAGGATCGGTCGGGGTCCTTAGAGAGGCGGCAGGTTGAGTGCGGCGTCCCCCAGGGTTCGGTTCTGGGACCGAATCTGTGGGCCGTCGGCTACGACTGGGTCCTGCGGAGCGACATCCTCCCCGGAGCAGACGTCATCTGCTATGCAGATGACACTTACATCACGTTCCGGGGAAGGACATATCAGGAGGCCGCGCGGCTGGCTGAGGAGGGGGCAGCCCTCGTTGTCAGCCGCATAGAGCGATTGGGGCTTCGGGTACGTCTAGACAAGACCGAAGCCCTGCTCTTCCGCGGACCCGGGAGGAAAGGACCCCCACCGGGTGCACGACTCCTTATCGGAGAGACGGAGGTCAGGGTGAGTTCAACCCTTAAGTGTCTCGGACTCACCCTGGACGGGAGGTGGACCTTCGGCCCGCATTTCCAACAGCTGGGGCCGAAGGTCGTGAGGGTGGCATCAGCGCTGGGCCGGCTCCTACCAAATGTGGGGGGCCCAGCCAAGCCTGCAGGCGGCTGTACTCCGGAGTCTGTCGGAGTATGGCCCTGTACGGAGCCCCAATTTGGGCGGATGCCCTCACCGTGCGTAATGTGGCCCAGCTGCACAAAATGCAGCGGGTCATAGCGGTGAGGGTCATCAGGGGCTACCGTACAGTCTCCTGGGCGGCAGCTACTGCCCTGGCGGGGGAACCGCCTTGGGAGCTCACGGCAAGGGTCCTTGCCGAGACGAACCTCCTCGTGTCAGAGGGGAGGTCACGTGGTGAGGTCCCCCCGTGGGAGGAGCTAAGGCGGTTCCAAAGGCTGGGAGAGCAGTGGTTGCTGAGGAGGTGGGGTGAGGTCCTGGCGCAGTCGCCGTATGGCCAACATACGGCCGCGGCACTGCGACCAGTCCTTGCGGCGTGGATGCGCCGCAAGAGGAAACCCCTCACCTTCCGCCTTGCACAGGTGCTCACCGGGCATGGATGCTTCGGTGCGTACCTGTGTAAGGTCGCCAGGAGAGAGCCTACGCCAGCCTGCCACGAGTGTGGCGCTGCGGAGGACACGGCCCAGCACACCCTCGAGGTGTGTGACCGATGGGCCGTGCAACGCCACGATCTCGTGGCAGTGATTGGGCGGGACCTCTCGCTCTCGAGTGTGGTTCGCTGCATGCTCGAGAGCGATGAGGCCTGGCAGGCGGCGGTCTCTTTCTGCGAATCCGTAATTTCGCAGAAAGAGACCGCGGAGCGGGACAGAGAGATCGATCCATCCTCTGTTCCGCTCCGCCGGCGTAGGACGGGAGTGCGGAGGCGTCGCTTTGCGAACCTCCAATCTTCCGTCTAACGGGGCTCCGGGAGAGGATGGGAACCTCCCCGGCTTAGCTAGTCCCGGCGCCGAGGGGGACGCTTCAGGTTGTCGGAGCGGCCCCTAATTGTGGTGGAAGTCCGGTCCCTATAGAGGTAGACCGGCCGGTCGCGGGGGGTGTCCTGTGCTAGACAGATCCGGGACACTCACCATATAGCGGCTGATGGCAATCCGCAGGTTCAGTTTTAGTGGGTAAACAGGCGAGTCGCGCTGGGAGTCCCACATACCCCCGGGTTCCCCAACCCGGGAAGGGCGTAATGACCTTTCCCCTGCGAGATCAAAAAAAAAAAAAAAAAAAAAGGTTAGGTTAGGTTAGGTTAGGTTGGGGCGGGGGCGATACCGGTTCCTCCTCGTTGGTGTCCCTGGGCAACGCCTGGGTGCGCCACTCCGCTCTCTACACGGGGTGAGGTACTCAGGCGGCTGAACGCCGGTCCATCTCTATCTTTTCACCACCTTTTTATAGTTTACTCTTCTTTTTTGCATTGTTTTATTTATTTCGTCTATCTTTCAACACCTTTTCTTTCTATCTTTTCTCTTTTATTTACTCTTCTGTGCGTGTGTGTTAGGTTTTGCGTGTTAGGTTTTTGTTCTGAATGGTGATGGATGGGCTTGTACGGCCCCTAATCCAGGGTTTGTGGTGCCCGGCCGTGGGATGCGTGGCGAGCAGGCGGCTCGTCCCAAGGGCACTGGGGCAGAATCACCCCCACTTGATCGGGCCAGAATCAGTCCACAACTGACAAATATGGAAGGTTGCAATGAGAAAAATAGTCCCCGGGCGGGTCCCGACTATGTCGGGGAATCCCGCACCTCTCCAAAGAAGGGAGAGGTCTGGCCCAAGTATACGGGGGGTGCCACCATTGCAAGTGGGAGTGGTGAGGCCGTGGCGACGGCGAGTGGAGATGAAGGCGCAACAACATGCGCGAGTCCGGAGCTGGTGCCCCTAACCGCACCGGCGGCGGACCAATTATTGACAGACGAAGATGTCGATTTTTCACAGCCTGTGGAAAACGGCAGAGAGCGGCTCCTGAGGCTGCTCCACAGGAAAAAGTTGCGAGGAGACACGGAGGGGCTTGCGCGCGTTCAGCACAAGCGTGAGATGATCCTCCCTCCCTCCATAAAGACAGAGACAATAGCGGCGGGGAATTCCAGCGCAGCTGCACCGCGCGTACCGCTCGTGTTGCTCACGCGCGCGCGGATCCCCGACCGCCTAACCGGACTTGACAGCGACGACTACCTCTCGGACTCCAGTGATATGTCTGGCATGTCACTGGACTCCGAGGGGTTGCCCGTCATACCCGATCGTGACACGCCTCGAAAGCGCAAAACCGTTGATGACGATGTGCCGTCTCTTAGCAAAGGGGCGGTGCCCAGGCCGAAAAGAGACGTGGCCGTCCTCCTACCACCGGCCAGTACGTTGGTCTGGCGTCGGCGCAGGCCGAACTTAATCGCCAAAAGGAGGAGGCTCTTCGGCTCCAAGCTGAGGAAGAGGTGGCCGAATCAGCGAGGATGGCGCGGGAAACACGCGCGTCAAGCTGCGCAAGCCCCGCAATCTCAGTCACCAGAGAAGATAGGCCAGAGCAAACCATCTCCGCTCTGGCCCAAAGCGTGGAGGCTTCGTTGGCGACGATTACAATGGTCGCCACGAAGTCGCAAAATCTGAAGGGGACTTACCAACGGTTCCTCAAAGAGGCGACCGCCAACATTAAGACGGCCGTCGCCGAAATGAGGAGCCGTGGGCAATCAGAGGAGGTAAGGGCTCTGGAAGCCCAGAATGAACAGCTGCAACGGCAAATTGACGCCATGCGCCGGGAGCTAGACGAGCTGAGGCGGCAGGCGTCCAGGCCTGCTGTTCAAGACCTGAAACAGCTGTTGTCGGAGGTTTCGCGCTCCAATATCGAAACCTTCGGCAACATGCTGAATGCGAGGCTGGCCGGTCTCGAGGACCGGCTCCTTCCGGAGCCCCGTAGGAGACCTCCGCTGGCGGCGGATAGTGCCACTGTGGGCACCCCGCCGGCGGCGGAAAAGACGAAGGCACCGAAGCCTAAAAAGGCGACGGCGACCACTTATGCAGAAGTGGCGGCGCAAAATGCGGCGGCACCGCCAGCACCAGCCCCGCCAAAGCCTAACAAAAAGGCTAAGGTGAAGAAAAAGCGACCATCAATGGCCGCCAGAGAAGCGGCGCAAGGGGGGGAGAACAGTAACCCCTCCCCCGCCGAGGCCCCGTTGACCACCGTCGGTCCACGCAAGGCCGGAAAGAAGAAAGGGGCGGCTAAAACACCCAAGGCCGCCCCGAAGAAGAAAAAGAAGGCAAGACTTCGCCCCCCCACAACAGCGGCAATCACCCTCACTCTTGAGGCGGGTGCTGCGGAGAAGGGGGCGACCTACGAGAAGATCCTGCGCGAGGCCAGGTCGAATATCGATCTAGGGGAGCTAAACATCCCCAGACTCGGCTTCCGCCTGGCGCAGACGGGTGCGCGCGTCCTGTCGGTTGAGGGAGAGGGGGCTGACGCAAAGGCGGACGCTTTGGCCACGAGGCTGCGAGCGACCCTTAGCCCCGACATCGTGAAGATCGCCCGCCCGGTGAAATGTGCGGAAATGCGCGTCACCGGGCTGGATGACGCGACGACGGCCGCCGATGTCATCGAGGCGGCCGCTAAAGAAGGAGATTGCCCGGCCACCAATATCCGGTCGGGCAGAATTGTCGTGGGCCCAAGAGGTGCGAGAAGCCTCTGGCTCAGTGTGCCGATGTCAGCCGCCAAGAAGCTAACCAGCTCTGGGCGGCTGCAGATAGGCTGGGTCGTTGCAGGGGTGACACTGCTGGCTGCGAGGCCCAAGCGGTGTTACCGCTGTCTCGACACCGGCCACCTGGCGGTGCAGTGCAAGTCCTCGGTGGACCTCAGTCGGAATTGTTTCCGCTGCGGGAAGCCGGGGCACAGGGCACCAGAGTGCGAGGCTGCTCCGAATTGCCCGGCCTGCGAGGCCGTGGGCAAGCCGCGGGAGCACGTGCTGGGGAGCAGCGGCTGTATTACAGCACCCAAGCCGCCTCCCGGCACGAATAGGAAGAGGAAGGCTTCCAAGGCCCAGCTTAAAAAGCCCAAGGACGGCGCAAGGGCGGTTCCACCCGCCCCCGCCACTATGGAAGTGGAGGCCTAGACCCGTGGGCGGTGATCGGGGGATCGCCGCTCGCATTATGGGTCCCGAGCGCAAAGCTCCCCTATGCCCGGGGAGCTCTCGGTGAAGGCAGGCGGCTGCACAACAGCGAGCCGCCGCAACAGAAGAGGGCCGGTCGCGGCACGCGCTGCGGGGTCGTGGAGTTATGCTTCGCGATTCCCACGGCCTCGCATTGGCGCTGAAGAAGGGCATCGGGGGGTTTTAGTCGGTAAACCCCGGTGCACTCCATCTCGCAC
Source organism: Phengaris alcon alcon (assembly GCA_037179445.1). NCBI lineage: Eukaryota > Metazoa > Arthropoda > Insecta > Lepidoptera > Lycaenidae > Phengaris > Phengaris alcon. The sequence goes on from JAYRCH010000032.1 coordinate 766,201, forward strand.
CGGGGGAGTCCGACATACCCCTGCTGCCTTCCCCCGGGGGCAGCGGGGGATTCGTAACGAATTTCCCCCGCAAAAAAAAAAAAAAAAAAAAAAAAAAAAAAAAAAAAAAAAAAAAAAAAAAAGGTTAGGTTGGGGCGAGCTCGGGGGCGATACCGGTTCCTCCACGTTGGTGTCCCTGGGCAACGCTTGGGTGCGCCACTCCGCTTTTTACACGGGGTGAGGTACCCACGCGGCTGAACGCCGGTCTATCTCTATCTTTTCACCACCTTTTTATAGTTTACTCTTCTTTTTACATTATTTTATTTATTTCGTCTATCTTTCAACACCTTTTCTTTCTATCTTTTCTCTTTTATTTACTCTTCTGTGCGTGTGTGTTAGGTTTTGCGTGTTAGGTTTTTGTTTGAATGGTGATGGATGGGCTTTTGCGGCCCCTAATCCAGGGTTTGTGGTGCCCGGCCGTGGGATGCGTGGCGAGCAGGCGGCTCGTCCCAAGGGCACTGGGGCAGAATCACCCCTAATTGATACAAAAAATGGAAAGCAAGCATGCAGAAAAATCTCCCAGGGTGGGTCCCGGCGATGCCGGGGAATCCCACACTCCCGTTTCGGCGGGAGATAGGGCCGCGTATACTGTGTGCCCCAAACATGCTATGGTGGAGGGAAAGGCGGCCGTTTCGACGGCGAATGAGGTGGAAGGCGCGATGGCGCATGCGAGTCCGAAGCCGGTGCCCCTAACCGCGCCGGCGGCGGATCTCTTAACAGACGAGGATGTCGATTTTTCGCAGCCTGTGGAAAACGGCAGGGAGCGGCTACTTAGGCTGCTTCATCGAAAGAAGCTGCGAGGCGATACGGAGGGGCTCGCGCGCGTGCAGCGCGAGCGCGAGCTCATTCTCCCTCCCTCTATGACTGAGACAATGGCGGCGGGAAATACCAGCGGAGCCACACCGCGCGTACCGCGCGTAATGCTCACGCGCGCGCTGATTCCCGCACGCCCAAACACCGGACTCGACAGTGACGACTGCCTCTCGGACTCCAGTGATATGTCCGGCATATCGCTGGACTCCGAGGGGCTGCCAGTCATCCCCGAACGTGACGCACCTCGAAAGAGGAAAACCAATGAAGACAGTGTGTCGTCTCTTAGCAAAGAGGCGGTGCCCAAACCGAAACGAGGACGCGGCAGACCGCCTACGACCGGCCAGTATGTTGGCCTGGCCAAGGCGCAGGCCGACCTAAATAGGGAAAGAGAGGAGGCTCTTCGGCTTCAAGCTGAAGCCGAAGTTGCGGAAACGGCTAAGACAGTGAGGGAGACACGCGCGTTACTCTGCACGAGTCCCGCCCAAATCAGAGAGACTGAGTCGGAGCAGTCGAGTGCTGCTCTGGCCAAAACGGTAGAAAAGTCGTTGGAGGCCATCATAATGGTCGCCACCAAGAACCTTAAGGGCACCTTTCAAAGGTGCCTCAAGGACTCAGTGGCGGCCATCAAATCGGCTGTGACCGAGATGAGGGACCGCTCTATGACCGAGGAGTTAGCGAGACTGGAGGCCCAGAACGCGCGGCTCCAAGAGCAAGTGGCCAAAATGGGCCAGGAGCTGGAGAGTTGCGCAGACGGGCCGACAACGCCCGCCTACCAGAGCAGGATATGCGTCAGCTATTGTCGGAGGTCTCCCGTTCGAACATAGAGACCTTCGGCAATATGCTGAACGCCAGGCTAGCAGGTTTGGAGGACCGTCTCCTACAGGCGTCCACCGCTGGCGGCAGATGCTGCAAACATCAGTGTCAGCGCTCCGCCGGCGAACACCGGAAATAGAAAGGCGCCGAAGCCCAAAAAGGCGACGGCGCCCTCATACGCAGTAATGGCGGCAACAACTGCAGCGGCCTCCCAAGTGGCACCGCTCGCAACGGCCCAGCCAAAGGCGAAAAAGCCAGAAAAGAAGAAAAAGCGGCCAACAATGGCCGCTCAGGAGGCGGCGCAAGGGGGGGGCGAACAACAGCCCCTCCCCCGCCAAGGCCCCGTTGACCAAGGTAGGTCCACGCAAGGCTAAGAAGAAGGAGGTGCCGGCTAAAACACCCAAAGCCGCCCCGAAAAGGAAGAAGGCGAAACTTCGCCCCCCCTCCACTGCAGCCATCACCCTCACCCTTGAGGCGGGGGCCGCGGAGAGGGGGAAAACTTACGAAAAGGTGCTCCGTGAAGCCAGAGCGGGGATCGACCTAGGGGAGCTTAACATCCCCAGGCTCGGTTTCCGCCTGGCACAAACCGGTGCACGCGTTCTGTCTGTCGATGGAGAGGGCGCAGACGGGAAGGCGGACGCGCTTGCCGCAAGGTTGCGAGCAGTCCTCGGTTCAGACGTAAAAGTCGCCCGCCCGGTGAAATGCGTGGAAATGCGCATCACCGGGCTGGACGACTCGACCACAGCCGCCGACATCACCGAGGCGGCTGCAAAGGAAGGAGGTTGCCCGGCTGCCAACATCCAGTCGGGTAAAGTCGTTGTGGGCGCAAGAGGAGCCAGGTCCCTCTGGCTCAAAGTCCCGGTGGCGGCCGCAAAGAAGCTCTTGAGCTCTGGGCGGCTGCAGGTTGGCTGGGTCGTGGCGAAGGTAGCGCTGCTGGCCGCGAGGCCAAGGCGGTGTTACCGTTCCCTCGACACTGGCCACTTGGCGGCGCAGTGTAAGTGCACGGTGGACCTCAGCCGGAACTGTTTCCGCTGTGGGAAGCCGGGGCACAAAGCGCCTGCCTGCGAGGCGGCTCCGAACTGCCCGGTCTGTGAGACCCAAGGCAAGCCGAAGGAGCACGTGGTAGGGAGCATCGGCTGCATCATAGCTGCCAAGCCGCCCCCCACGAAAAAGAAAAGAAAGGCTCCGACTAAAAAAGCCCGGCGTAAAACGCCCAAGGCTAAAGGCGCAAGGGCGGTTGAGCCCGCCCCCGCCATGGAGACGGAAGCCTAGACCCGTGGGTGGTGATCGGGGGATCGCCGCCCGCACTATGAGTCCAGAGCGCAAAGCTCCCCTATGCCCGGGGAGCTCTCGGTGAAGGCAGGCGGCGGCACAACACCAAGCCGCCGCAACAGAAGAGGGCCGGTCGCGGCACCCGCTGCGGGGCCGTGGAGTTATGCTCACGCGATTCCCACGGCCTTGCATTGGCGCAGAAGAAGGGCATCGGGGGGTTTTAGTCGGTAAACCCCGGTGCACTCCATCCATGCTCCAGGGAGCCCGACATACCCCTGCTGCCTTCCCCTGGGGGCAGCGGGGGATTCGTAACGAATTTCCCCCCGCAAAAAAAAAAAAAAAAAAAAAAAAAAAAAAAAAAAAAAAAGGTTGGGGCTCAGCCAGTTCGTCCTCGTTCGTGGCCCTGGGCAACGCTTGGGTGCGCCACCCCGTCTTTTGCGGGGTGAGGTACTCACGCGGCTGAAGGCTGGCGCTATCTCTTTTCTTCACTATCTTTCACCACCTATTTTGTTTAACTTTCTTGTTTTGCTTTAGTTTTATTTTGTTTTTCTATCTTTCACCACCTTTTCTTTCATCTCTAACTATCTTTCTTTTTTGTTTTAACTCTTCTGATGGGGGAGCTCACCCCCGAAAAAAGAGACCGCGACCCGGGGTGTCGGTGTTTTAAGGATGGATAGTCGTAATGTCAAAAGTTTCTCCGGGCGGGTCCCGACGTCAGTCGGGGAATCCCGCACTGTGTCCGAAGAGTCTTCGGGCACAGTCTGGCCCACGTATACGGAGGGTGCCAACATTGCGTTGAGAGGTGTGGAGGCCGTTGCAACGGCGAGTGGAGTAGAGGGAGGCGCGACTACGCGCGCGAGTTCGAAGCCGGTGTCCCTTACCGCACCGGCGGCGGACTTGCTCACGGATGAGGACGTGGACTTTAGCCAGCCTCAGCCCAACGGGGTTGAGCGCATGCTAAAGCTCATGCAAAAGAAGAAGATACGGGGCGACGCAGATCTGCCGCGCGTGCTACTCACGCGCGACGTGATCATGCCGCCGCCAAAACACGGAATTGACATCCATGACAGAGACAGCGAGGACTATCTCTCGGACTCCAGTTGCATGACTGACATGTCGCTGGACTCCGAGGGATTGCCCGCACACACCGGACGTACGACCCCCCTGAAGAGGCGGTTACACCCGGACGAAGAGGTAGTGGCGCCGTCTACCAGCCAAGGTGCGGTGCCAAAGGCAAAACGAGGACGTGGTCGGCCACCAACAACCGGCCAATACGTCGGCCTGGCCAAGGCACAGGCGCAATTAAATAAGGAGAAGGCTGAGAGTCTCCGGCTCGAGGCCGAAGCAGAGGTCGCCGTGACGGCGCGCGTGGCAAGGGAGGCGCGTGCGTCGCTACGTGCGAGCCCTGCACTAGAAGAAGACAGGTCGGAGCAGACCAACGCAGCTCTGGCCAAAAGTGTCGAGACTTCGTTGGAGGCCGTACTCATGGTCGCCACGAAGTCTCAAAACCTGAAGGGCACATTTACGCGGTGCCTAAAGGAGGCGGTCGTCAGCATCAGGGCGGCCGTCACCGAACTTAGAGGCCGCACAATGACGGAGGAGATGGCGAGGCTGGAGGCGCAAAACGCGCAACTCCAAAGGCAAGTGGCCGAACTACGCCGCGAGCTGGAGGGGATGCGCCGACAACCACCTGCTGCGCCCGCCGGCAAGGATCTGCGCGAGCTATTAGCCGAGGTCTCTCGCTCCAATATAGAGACGCTCGGCAATATGCTAAACGCGAGACTTGCCGGCCTCGAGGACCGACTTTTGCCGGCCCCGAGAATAAGACCACCGCTGGCGGGGGATAGTACCGACGTCCCCGTCGGTGCCTCAACAACAGCGGCACCGAAGAAGAAGGCGCCGAAAACAAAAAAGGCGCCCACGTACGCGACAGTGACGGCGCAGGTTGCGGCGGCCCCAAAAGAGGCACCGCCTGCACCCGCCCCGTCAAATACCTCAAAGGCAAAGAAGAAGAAAAAGCGGCCATCAATGGCCGCTCAGGAGGCGGCGCAAGGGGGGGACTCCAACAACCCCTCCCCCGCCGAGGCCCCGTGGACCACAGCAGGTCCACGCAAGGCCAAGAAGAAGAAGGGGGCGACTACTCCATCCAAAGTCGCCCCTAAGAAGAATAAGGCGAAGCTGCGCACCCCCGCCACTGCGGCCGTTACCCTCACTCTTGAGGAGAAGGCTGCGGAGAAGGGGGTTACGTACGCCAGCCTACTCAAGGAAGCCAGAGCGAAGATCGATCTTGGGGAATTCGACATCCCCAAGCTCGGTTTCCGCCTGGCTCAAACTGGCGCGCGCGTGCTCACCATCGACGGTGAGCGGGCGCAGGAGAAGGCGGACGCCTTTGCCGAGAGGCTCAGGAATGTCCTCAGCCCGGAGATAGTGAGAGTCGGCCGCCCGGTCAAATGCGCGGAGATGCGCGTCACCGGGCTAGACGACTCAGTGACGGCCGCCCAAGTCATCCTGGCGGCCTCACAAGAAGGAGGATGCCCGACCAGCTCCATCAGGTCGGGTAAAATAGTGGTGGGACCAAGAGGCGACGCGTCCTTATGGATGAGCGTCCCCGTTGCGGCCGTTAAAAAGCTGCTCAAATCTGGGCAGCTTCGCGTGGGCTGGGTCTCGGCAAAGGTGGCGCTGCTGGTCGCGAGGCCAAAGCGGTGCTACCGATGCCAGGATACCGGCCACGTCGCGGCGAAATGCCAGTCCTCGGTGGACCGTAGCCGGAGCTGTTTCCGGTGCGGGAAGCCGGGGCACAAGGCGGCAGATTGCGGAGAGGATCCGCACTGCTCGCTGTGTGAGGCCACTGGCAAGAAGGAGGTGGCACACGTGCTGGGGAGCGGCAGCTGCGTCTTCGCAAAGCCGCCCCCTAGCACGAAAGGGAAGCGAAAGGCTCCCTCCAGGGCCCGGCTCAAGAGGCCGCAAGCCCAAGGCGCAAGGGCAGCTCAACCCGCCCCCGCCGCAATGGAGGTAGAAGCATAGGCCCGTGGGTGGTGATCGGGGGATCACCGCCCACAGTATGGGCCCCGAGACGACAAGCTCCCCAATGCCCGGGGAGCTCTCGGAGAAGGAGCCGGTTGCGGCTGAGGTAGTGGGCCGGTTGCGGCACGCGCTGCGGGGTCGTGGAAGAATGCGTGCGATTCCCACGGCCCCGTTAAAGGCGCAGAAGAAGGGCATCGGGGGGTTTTAGACGGTAAACCCCGGCGCACTCCATCTCGCGCCGGGGGAGCCCGTCATACCCCTGCCGCCCTCCCCCGGGGGCGGCGGGGGATACGTAACGTATTTCCCCCCGTCAAAAAAAAAAAAAAAAAAAAAAAAAAAAAAAAAAAAAAAAAAAAAAAAAAAAAGGTTAGGTTAGGTTAGGTTAGGTTGGGGCTCAGCCAGTTCGTCCTCGTTCGTGGCCCTGGGCAACGCTTGGGTGCGCCACCCCGTCTTTTGCGGGTTGAGGTACCCACGCGGCTGAAGGCTGGCGCTATCTTTTCTTCTCTATCTTTCACCATCTATTTTGTTTAACTTTCTTGTTTTTGCATTAGTTTTATTTTGTTTTTCTATCTTTCACCACCTTTTCTTTCATCTCCAACTATCTTTCCTTTTTATTTAACTCTTCTGATGGGGGAGCTCACCCCCGAAAAAAGAGACCGCGACCCGGGGTGTCGGAGGTAGAAGAATGGATAGTCGTAATTTGAAAAGTATTCCCCGGGTGGGTCCTCCTTCCAGGAGGGAATCCCACACTCCCGCTCCGGCGGGGGGTCGGCCCTTGTATACGGGGGGGCCACAAATTGCGAGGGAGGTTGAGGAGAAGGTCGTTGCGACGACGAGTGGCGAGGGAGGCGCGATGGCGCAAGCAGGGCCGAAACCGGTGCACCTTACCGCACCGGAGACGGGAATGCTCACGGACGAAGACACGGATTTTTCACAGCCGGTCCCTGATGGCAGGCGCCGGTTGCTGGAACTCCTGCGGAAGAAGGCACTGAGGGGGGATACGGAGGGAATGCCGCGCGTGATGCTCACGCGCGCGCTGATGCCCGAACCCCCTTCAACGGACTATGACAGCGAGGACTACCTCTCGGACTCCAGCGCCTTATCGCTGGACTCCGAGGGGTTGCCCGCACACCCCGGACGTGACAAACCTCGAAAGAGGAAACCCGATGACGACAACGTACCGTCCCTCAGTAAAGGGGCGGTACCCAAATCCAAACGTGGACGCGGTCGGCCGCCAACGACTGGCCAATACGTTGGTCTAGCCAAGGCGCAGGCTGACCTGAATAAGGCGAAAGAGGAGGCTCTTCGGCTTCGGGCCGAAGAGGAACTAGCCGCATCTATGGAAAGTGCTAGGGAGACGCGAGCGTCAGCCGGCACAATCCCCCTTGCGGTCACCGGAGGAGACGGGTCGGAGCGGACCAACTACGCTCTGGCCAAATCTGTGGAGACTTCGTTGGAGGCAATTACAATGGTCGCCACGAAGTCCTCCAACCTTAAGGGCACCTTCCAAAGGTGCCTCAAGGAGTCAGTAGTGGCAATCAGGTCGGCTGTTGCTGAAATGAGAGGCCGCTCTACTACGGAGGATATGGCGAGGCTGGAGGCTCAGAATGCGCGGCTTCAAGAGCAACTGACCAGAATGGGTCAGGAGCTTGAAGAGCTGCGCAGACGGGCTAACAGCGCCCGCCCCGTACAAGATGACATGCGCCAGCTGTTGTCGGAGGTCTCTCGTACCAACATAGAGACCTTCGGCAACATGCTGAACGCCAGGCTGGCCGGTCTGGAGGACAGACTCCTGCCGGAGCCCAGACGACGACCCCCGCTGGCGGCGGACAGTGCCACTGTTGGCACCACGCCAGCGCCGGCGGCACAAAAAGTGAAGGCGCCGAAGCCAAAGAGGGCGACGGCGCCCACGTACGCAGAAGTGGCGGCACCGAGTGCGGCGGCCCCCCTCATAGAGGCGGCGTCTGCACCAGCCAAAAAGAAGAAGGCTAAGAAGAAGCGGCCATCAATGGCCGCTCAGGAGGCGGCGCAAGGGGGGGAGCACATCAACCCCTCCCCCGCCGAGGCCCCGTGGACAAAAGTGGGTCCACGTAAGGCCAAGTCGAAGAAGGGGACGGCTACTCCAACTAAAGCCGCCCCTAATAAAAAGAAGAAAAAGGCGAGGCTGCGCACCCCAGTCACTGCGGCCGTTACCCTCACCCTTGAGGAGAAGGCTGCAGAGAAGGGGGTGACGTACGCCAAGCTTCTTAAGGAAGCCAGGGCGAAAGTCGATCTGGGGGAGTTCGATATCCCAAAGCTCGGCTTTCGTCTGGCAGAAACCGGCGCGCGCGTACTCACGATCGCAGGTGAGGGGGCGCAAGCGAAGGCGGATGCTTTCGCCGCAAAGTTGAGGGCCGTATTAAGCCCAGAGATGGTGAGAGTCGGCCGCCCGGTCAAGTGCGCAGAGTTGCGCGTGACCGGGCTGGACGACTCAGTGACGGCCGCCCAAGTCATCCAGGCGGCCGCACAAGAAGGAGGTTGCCCGACAAGCACAATCAGGTCGGGCAAAATAGTGGTGGGACCGAGAGGGGACGCGTCCTTGTGGATACGCGTCCCCGTCGCGGCCGCTAAAAAGCTTTTAAGCTCTGGGCGGCTTCGCGTGGGCTGGGTCTCGGCAAAGGTGGTGCTGCTGGCCTCGAGGCCCAAGCGGTGCTACCGATGCCAGGACACCGGCCACGTCGCGGCGAAATGCCAGTGCACGGTGGACCGCAGTCGGAGCTGTTTCCGCTGCGGGAAGCCGGGGCACAAGGCGGCCGAGTGCGGAGCGGATCCGCACTGCTCTTTGTGCGAGGCCGCCGGCAAGGAGGAGATGGGACATGTGTTGGGGAGCAGCGGCTGTGTTTTTGCCAAGCCGCCCCCCGGCACAAAAGGGATGAGAAAGGCTCCCTCAAGGGCCCGGCATAAAAAGCCGCAAGCCCAGGGCGCAAGGGTGGCTCAACCCGCCCCCGCCATGGAGGTCGAAGCCTAGGCCCGTGGGCGGTGATCGGGGGATCGCCGCCCACACTATGGGCCCCGAGAGGAAAAGCTCCCCAATGCCCGGGGAGCTCTCGGAGAGGCAGGCGGCGGCATATCACCAGGCCGCCGCAAAGAAGTGAGCCGGTTGCGGCACGCGCTGGGGGGTCGTGGAAGAATGCAACGCGATTCCCACGGCCCCTCCACTGGCGCTGAAGAAGGGCATCGGGGGGTTTTAGACGGTAAACCCCGGCGCACTCCATCTCGCGCCGGGGGAGCCCGTCATACCCCTGCCGCCCTCCCCCGGGGGCGGCGGGGGATACGTAACGTAAAAAAAAAAAAAAAAAAAAAAAAAAAAAAAAAAAAAAAAGGTCCCCCCCCTCCCCCCGACGGTTGCCCGCCTTGTCGTGGCGGTGGGGCTCAGTAGCCGTGGATGGTGGACCACGGCGAAGCAAAGAGGCAACCAGGGCCGGCTGGGCAGGAGGCCAGGCCGGCCCGAGGAGGGGCGCTCCCGGCGGACTGGAGGAGCCGGTCCGCTGCGGACGCGCCTGGTGGTGGGGCCGCAGAAGAAGAGGAGTGCCGGTATTACGGTGCGCCGTACTCCCTATCTTCTGCGGCCGTGGAGGGTCGCAGGGGGAGAGGGTGGTGGTTTTGTGCCGCTATCCCTACCCCCCTGCGAGCTGGCGGGGCCGTTCCGCTTGGTAGCGGCATCGGTGGGGCCGCAGAGGAAGAGGCAAGTTCGGTATTACGGTGCGCCGCTTGCCCTATCCTCTGCGGCCGAGGTGAGGAGAAAGGCTCCCTCCAGGGCCCGGCGCAAGGCGCCCAAGGCCCAAGGCGCAAGGGCGGCTCAACCCGCCCCCGCCGCCATGGAGGTCGTAGCCTAGGTCCGTGGGCGGTGATCGGGGGATCGCCGCCCACACTATGGGCCCCGAGAGGAAAGCTCCCCAATGTCCGGGGAGCTCTCGGAGAGGTAGCGGCGGCACGTCATCAGCCGCCGCAGTGGGAGAGAGCCGGATGCGGCACGCGCTGCGGGGTCGTGGAAGAATGCCTTGCGATTCCCACGGCCCCGCGAACGGCGCTGAAGGTGGGCATCAGGGGGTTTTAGACGGTAAACCCCGGCGCACTCCATCTCGCGCCGGGGGAGCCCGTCATACCCCTGCCGCCCTCCCCCGGGGGCGGCGGGGGATACGTAACGTATTTCCCCCCGTTAGAAAAAAAAAAAAGGTTAGGTCCCCCCGACGGTTGGGGACGATACCGGTTCCTCCTCGTTGGTGTCCCTGGGCAACGCCTGGGTGCGCCACTCCGCTTTTTACACGGGGTGAGGCACTCAGGCGGCTGAACGCCGGTCTTTCTCTATCTTTTCACCACCTTTTTATAGTTTACTCTTCTTTTTTGCATTGTTTTATTTATTTTTCTATCTTTCAACACCTTTTCTTTCTATCTTTTCTCTTTTATTTATTCTTCTGTGCGTGTGTGTTAGGTTTAGCGTGTTTGGTTTTTGTTCTGAATGGTGATGAATGGGCTTTTACGGCCCCTAATCCAAGGTTTGTGGTGCCCGGCCATGGGATGCATGGCGAGCAGGCGGTCTCGTCCCGAGGGCACTGGGGCAGAATCACCCCTGATTGATCGGGCCAGAAATCAGCCCACAACTGACGAACATGGAGGTCCGCAATGAGAAAAATAGTCCCCGGGCGGGTCCCGACTATGTCGGGGAATCCCGCACCTCTCCAAAGAAGGGAGAGGTCTGGCCCAAGTATACGGGGGGTGCCACCATTGCAAGTGGGAGTGGTGAGGCCGTGGCGACGGCGAGTGGAAGTGAAGGCGCAACAACATGCGCGAGTCCGGAGCTGGTGCCCCTAACCGCACCGGCGGCGGACCAATTATTGACAGACGAGGATGTCGATTTTTCGCAGCCTGTGGAGAACGGCAGGGAGCGGCTCCTTAGGCTGCTTCACCGGAAGAAACTTCGAGGTGACACGGAGGGGCTCGCGCGCGTTCAGCACAAGCGTGAGTTGATCCTCCCTCCCTCCATAAAGACAGAGACAGTAGCGGCGGGGAATTCCAGCGCAGCCGCACCGCGCGTACCGCTCGTGTTGATTACGCGCGCGCGGATCCCCGATCGCCTAACCGGACTTGACAGCGACGACTACCTCTCGGACTCCAGTGATATGTCTTGCATGTCACTGGACTCCGAGGGGTTGCCCGTCATTCCCGATCGTGACGCACCTCGAAAGAGGAAAACCGATGATGACGATGTGCCGTCCCTTAGCAAAGGGGCGGTACCTAAGGCTAAAAAAGGACGTGGCCGGCCACCATCTACCGGCCAATACGTCGGCCTAGCGAAGGCCCAAGCCGAATATAACCGCCAGAAAGAAGAGAGCCTCCGTTTAGAGGCAGAGAGGGAAATCGCCGAGACGGCACGGGCGGCAAGGGAAATACGAGCCTCCCCCCGCCCAAGCCTTACACCTGGCGAAGGCGAGCAGGAGAGTACGAGCGCGGCACTAAACGCGAGCGTAGAAAGGTCACTGGAGACCATCACTATGGTCGCCAGCAAGTCCAACAATTTGAAGGGGACTTACCAGCGGTTCCTAAAGGAGGCGGTCACCAACATTAAGGTGGCCGTCAACGAGATAAGGAACCGCTCCCTAAACGACGAACTGCGGGCTCTGGAAGCACACAACCACAAGCTTCAACAGCAAATTGACGCTATGCGGCGAGAGCTGGAGGAGCTACGGAGGCAAGCGTCCAAGCCTACCGCTGACGACTTGCAGAAGCTGTTGTCGGAGGTCTCGCGCTCAAACATCGAGACCTTCGGCAACATGCTGAATGCTAGGTTGGCTGGATTGGAGGATAGACTCCTTCCCGAGCCTAGAAGAAGACCGCCGCTGGCGGCGGACAGCACGGACGTTCCCGTCGGTGCTCCATCAACGACGGCACCGGCGAAAAAGGCGCCAAAGCCCAAAAAGGCAACGGCGCCCACCTATGCGGAAGTGACGGCACCGGTTGCAGTGGCCCCAAAAGAGGCACCGCTTGCACCGGCCCCGCCAAAAAAGAAGAAAAAGCGGCCCACAATGGCCGCAAGAGAAGCGGCACAGGGTGGGGAGAACATCAACCCCTCCCCCGCCGAGGCCCCGTGGACCACCGTCGGTCCACGCAAGGCTGGAAAGAAGAAAGGGGCGGTTAGAACACCCAAGGCCGCCCCAAGGAAGAAGAAGGCAAGGCTTCGCCCCCCCACAACAGCGGCAATCACTCTCACTCTAGAGACGGGTGCTGCGGAGAAGGGGGCGACCTACGAGAAGGTGCTGCGCGAGGCCAGGTCGAAGATCGATCTTGGGGAGCTGAACATCCCCAGACTCGGCTTCCGTCTGGCCAAAACTGGTGCGCGCATCCTGTCGGTTGAGGGAGAGGGGGCTAGCGAAAAGGCGGACGCTTTGGCCGTGAGGCTGCGAGCGACCCTTAGCCCCGACACCGTGAAGATTGCCCGCCCGGTAAAATGTGCGGAATTGCGCGTCACCGGGCTGGATGACGCGACGACGGCCGCCGATGTCATCGAGGCGGCCGCTAAAGAAGGAGATTGCCCGGCCACCAATATCCGGTCGGGCAGAATTGTCGTGGGCCCAAGGGGTACGAGAAGCCTCTGGCTCAGCGTTCCGATGGCAGCCGCCAAAAAGCTTACCAGCTCTGGGCGGCTGCAGATAGGTTGGGTCGTTGCGGGGGTGACACTGCTGGCCGCGAGGCCCAAGCGGTGTTACCGCTGTCTCGACACCGGCCACCTGGCGGTGCAGTGCAAGTCCCCGGTGGACCTCAGTCGGAATTGTTTCCGCTGCGGGAAACCGGGGCACAAAGCACCAGAGTGCGAAGCGGCTCCGAATTGCCCGGCCTGCGAGGCCGTAAGCAAGCCGAAGGAGCACGTGCTGGGGAGCAGCGGCTGTATTACAGCAACCAAGCCGCCCCCCGGCACGAATAAGAAGAGGAAGGCTCCTGCCAAGGCCCGGCTTAAAAAGCCCAAGGCCGGCGCAAGGGCGGTTCCACCCGCCCCCGCCAGTATGGAAGTAGAAGCCTAGACCCGTGGGCGGTGATCGGGGGATCGCCGCTCACACTATGGGTCCCGAGCGCAAAGCTCCCCTATGCCCGGGGAGCACTCGGTGAAGGCAGGCGGCGGCACAACACCAAGCCGCCGCAACAGAGAAGGGCCGGTCGCGGCACGCGCTGCGGGGTCGTGGAGTTATGCTTCGCGATTCCCACGGCCTCGCATTGGCGCTGAAGAAGGGCATCGGGGGGTTTTAGTCGGTAAACCCCGGTGCACTCCATCTCGCACCGGGGGAGTCCGACATACCCCTGCTGCCTTCCCCCGGGGGCAGCGGGGGATTCGTAACGAATTTCCCCCCGGAAAAAAAAAAAAAAAAAAAAAAAAAAAAAAAAAAAAGGTCCCCCCGACGGTTGCCCGCCTTGTCGTGGCGGTGGGGCTTAGTAGCCGTGGATGGTGGACCACGGCGAAGCAAAGAGGCAACCAGGGCCGGCTGGGCAGGAGGCCAGGCCGGCCCGAGGAGGGGCGCTCCGGCGGACTGGAGGAGCCGGTCCGCTGCGGACGCGCCTGGCGGTGGGGCCGCAGAAGAAGAGGAGTGCCGGTATTACGGTGCGCCGTACTCCCTATCTTCTGCGGCCGTGGAGGCTCGCAGGGGGAGAGGGTGGTGGTTTTGTGCCGCTATCCCTACCCCCCTGCGAGCTGGCGGGGCCGTTCCGCATAGAAACGGTATCGGTGGGGCCGCAGAGGAAGAGGCAAGTTCGGTATTGCGGTGCGCCGCTTGCCCTATCCTCTGCGGCCGAGGTGGGAAGTGAGAGGCTCCCTCTGGGGCCCGGCGCAGGGCGCCCGGGCTGCAGGCGCAAGGGCGGAGCAACCCGCCCCCCGCCACGGAGGTCGAAGCCTAGGCCCGTGGCCGGCGATCGGGGGATCGCCGGTCACAGTAAGGGCCCCGAGTGAAAAGCTCCCCAATGCCCGGGGAGCTCTCGGAGAGGAAGCGGCGGCACAACAACAGCCGCCGCAAGGAAGAGAGCCGGCTGCGGCACGCGCTGCGGGGTCGTGGAAGAATGCAATGCGATTCCCACGGCCCCCGCGAACGGCGCTGAAGGTGGGCATCGGGGGGTTTTAGACGGTAAACCCCAGCGCACTCCATCTCGCGCCGGGGGAGCCCGTCATACCCCTGCCGCCCTCCCCCGGGGGCGGCGGGGGATACGTAACGTATTTCCCCCCGTAAAAAAAAAAAAAAAAAAAAAAGGTTAGGTTAGGTTGGGGACGATACCGGTTCCTCCACGTTGGTGTCCCTGGGCAACGCCTGGGTGCGCCACTCCGCTCTCTACACGGGGTGAGGTACTCAGGCGGCTGAACACCGGTCTATCTCTATCTTTTTATAGCTTACTCTTCTTTTGCATTGTTTTATTTATTTCTTCTATCTTTCAACACCTTTTCTTCTCTGTCTTTTCTCTTTTATTTATTCTTCTGTGCGTGTGTGCTAGGTTTTTGTTTGAATGATGATGGATGGGCTTTTACAGTCCCTAATCCAAGGTTTGTGGTGCCCGGCCATGGATGCATGGCGAGCAGGCGGTCTCGTCCCGAGGGCACTGGGGCAGAATCACCCTGATTGATCGGGCCAGAAATCAGCCCACAACTGACGAACATGGAGGTCCGCAATGAGAAAAATAGTCCCCGGGCGGGTCCCGACTATGTCGGGGAATCCCGCACCCCTCCAAAGAAGGGAGAGGTCTGGCCCAAGTATACGGGGGGTGCCACCATTGCAAGTGGGAGTGGTGAGGCCGTGGCGACGGCGAGTGGAGGTGAAGGCGCAACAACATGCGCGAGTCCGGAGCTGGTGCCCCTAACCGCACCGGCGGCGGACCAATTATTGACAGACGAAGATGTCGATTTTTCACAGCCTGTCGAAAACGGCAGAGAGCGGCTCCTGAGGCTGCTCCACAGGAAAAAGTTGCGAGGAGACACGGAGGGGCTTGCGCGCGTTCAGCACAAGCGCGAGCTGATCCTCCCTCCCTCCATAAAGACAGAGACAATAGCGGCGGGGAATTCCAGCGCAGCTGCACCGCGTGTACCGCTCGTGTTGCTCACGCGCGCGCGGATCCCCGACCGCCTAACCGGACTTGACAGCGACGACTACCTCTCGGACTCCAGTGATATGTCTGGCATGTCACTGGACTCCGAGGGGTTGCCCGTCATACCCGATCGTGACACGCCTCGAAAGCGGAAAACCGTTGATGACGATGTGCCGTCTCTTAGCAAAGGGGCGGTGCCCAGGCCGAAGAGAGGACGTGGCCGACCGCCTACCACCGGCCAGTACGTTGGTTTGGCATCGGCGCAGGCCGAACTCA
Source organism: Phengaris alcon alcon (assembly GCA_037179445.1). Lineage (NCBI taxonomy): Eukaryota > Metazoa > Arthropoda > Insecta > Lepidoptera > Lycaenidae > Phengaris > Phengaris alcon. Next base: position 781,531 of record JAYRCH010000032.1, read on the forward strand.
ATAGACAAAAGGAAGAAGCTCTTCGGCTTCAAGCTGAAGAAGAGGTGGCCGAATTAGCGAGGACGGCGCGGGAAACACGAGCGTTAACCTGCGCAAGCCCCGCAAGCTCAATCACCAGAGAAGATAGGCCAGAGCAAACCATCTCCGCTCTGGTCCAAAGCGTGGAGGCTTCGTTGGCGACGATTACAATGGTCGCCACGAAGTCACAAAATCTGAAGGGGACTTACCAACGGTTCCTCAAAGAGGCGACCGCCAACATTAAGACGGCCGTCGCCGAAATGAGGGGCCGCGGGCAGTCAGAGGAGGTAAGGGCTCTGGAAGCCCAGAATGAACAGCTGCAACGGCAAATCGACGCCATGCGCCGGGAGCTGGACGAGCTGAGGCGGGCAAGCGTCCGGGCCCGCTGTTCAAGACCTGACACAGCTGTTGTCGGAGGTTTCGCGCTCCAATATCGAAACCTTCGGCAACATGCTCAATGCGAGGCTGGCCGGTCTCGAGGACCGGCTCCTTCCGGAGCCCCGTAGGAGACCTCCGCTGGCGGCGGATAGTGCCACTGTGGGCACCCCGCCGGCGGCGGAAAAGACGAAGGCACCGAAGCCTAAAAAGGCGACGGCGACCACTTATGCAGAAGTGGCGGCGCAAAATGCAGCGGCACCGCCAGCACCAGCCCCGCCAAAGCCTAACAAAAAGGCTAAGGTGAAGAAAAAGCGACCATCAATGGCCGCAAGAGAAGCGGCGCAAGGGGGGGAGAACAGTAACCCCTCCCTCGCCGAGGCCCCGTGGACCACCGTCGGTCCACGCAAGGCCGGAAAGAAGAAAGGGGCGGCTAAAACACCCAAGGCCGCCCCGAAGAAGAAAAAGAAGGCAAGACTTCGCCCCCCTACAACAGCGGCAATCACCCTCACTCTCGAGGCGGGTGCTGCGGAGAAGGGGGCGACCTACGAGAAGATCCTGCGCGAGGCCAGGTCGAAGATCGATCTAGGGGAGCTAAACATCCCCAGACTCGGCTTCCGCCTGGCGCAGACGGGTGCGCGCGTCCTGTCGGTTGAGGGAGAGGGGGCTGACGCAAAGGCGGACGCTTTGGCCACGAGGCTGCGAGCGACCCTTAGCCCCGACATCGTGAAGATCGCCCGCCCGGTGAAATGTGCGGAAATGCGCGTCACCGGCTGGATGACGCGACGACGGCCGCCGATGTCATCGAGGCGGCCGCTAAAGAAGGAGATTGCCCGGCCACCAATATCCGGTCGGGCAGAATTGTCGTGGGCCCAAGAGGTGCAAGAAGCCTCTGGCTCAGTGTGCCGATGTCAGCCGCCAAGAAGCTAACCAGCTCTGGGCGGCTGCAGATAGGCTGGGTCGTTGCAGGGGTGACACTGCTGGCTGCGAGGCCCAAGCGGTGTTACCGCTGTCTCGACACCGGCCACCTGGCGGTGCAGTGCAAGTCCTCGGTGGACCTCAGTCGGAATTGTTTCCGCTGCGGGAAGCCGGGGCACAGGGCACCACAGTGCGAGGCTGCTCCGAATTGCCCGGCCTGCGAGGCCGTGGGCAAGCCGCGGGAGCACGTGCTGGGGAGCAGCGGCTGTATTACAGCACCCAAGCCGCCCCCCGGCACGAATAGGAAGAGGAAGGCTTCCAAGGCCCGGCTTAAAAAGCCCAAGGCCGGCGCAAGGGCGGTTCCACCCGCCCCCGCCACCATGGAAGTGGAGGCCTAGACCCGTGGGCGGTGATCGGGGGATCGCCGCTCACACTATGGGTCCCGAGCGCAAAGCTCCCCTATGCCCGGGGAGCTCTCGGTGAAGGCAGGCGGCGGCATTCTATCTAGCCGCCGAAACAGAGGAGGGCCGGTCGCGGCACGCGCTGCGGGGTCGTGGAGCTATGCTTAGCGATTCCCACGACCTCGCATTGGCGCAGAAGAAGGGCATCGGGGGGTTTTAGTCGGTAAACCCCGGTGCACTCCATCTCGCACCGGGGGAGTCCGACATACCCCTGCTGCCTTCCCCCGGGGGCAGCGGGGGATTCGTAACGAATTTCCCCCCGCAAAAAAAAAAAAAAAAAAAAAAAAAAAAAAAAAAAAAAAAAAAAAGGTTAGGTTAGGTTCCCCCCGGGGGCTCTGCCAGTTCGTCCTCGTTCGTGGCCCTGGGCAACGCTTGGGTGCGCCACCTCGTCTTTTGCGGGGTGAGGTACTCACGCGGCTGAAGGCTGGCGCTATCTTTTCTTCTCTATCTTTCACCACCTATTTTGTTTAACTTTCTTGCTTTTGCATTAGTTTTATTTTGGTTTTTCTATCTTTCACCACCTTTTCTTTCATCTCGTTACTATCTTTCCTTTTGTTTTAACTCTTCTGATGGGGGAGCTCACCCCCGAAAAAAGAGACCGCGACCCGGGGTGTCGGTGTTTTAAGGATGGAAGGTCGCATTAGTAAAAATAATCTCCGGGTGGGTCCCAGCGATGGGGAATCCCACACCCCTGCTTCGGCGGGGGTCAGGTCCATGTATACGGAGGGACCAACTACTGCGAGGGTTGTTGAGGAGGAGGTCATAGTGTTGACGCAGAAGGAGACGGGCGCGATGGCGCAACCAGGTCCGAAGCTGGCGCACCTTACCGTGCCGGCGGCGGAATTATTGACTGACGAAGACATTGACTTCAGTCAGCCGCAGCCCAACGGGGTTGAGCGGCTACTGAAGTTAATGCAGAAAAAGAAGAAGCGGGGCGACCAAGACTTACCGCGCGTGCTTCTCACGCGCGACGTGATCTTGCCGCCGCCCAAATTACCTGACAGAGACAGCGAGGACTATCTCTCGGACTCCAGCTGCATGACTGACATGTCGCTGGACTCCGAGGGATTGCCCGCACCCACCGGACGTACGACCCCCCTTAAGAGGCGGCTTTACCCGGAAGAGACAGAGGCGGTGCCGTCCACCAGCACAGGTGCGGTGCCGAAGGCCAAAAGAGGACGTGGCCGGCCACCAACCACCGGCCAATACGTCGGCCTAGCTAAGGCCCAGGCGGAGTTAAACCGCGAAAAGGCGGAGAGTCTTAGATTGGAGGCGGAGAGAGAGGTCGCGGAGACGGCACGGGCGGCAAGGGAACCACGAGTTTCCCCCCACCCAAGCCTCTCACCGGTCGGGGGCGACCAGGAGATGACGAGCTCGGCACTCAACACGAGTGTGGAAAGGTCGCTGGAAACCATAACAATGGTCGCCAGCAAATCCAGCAACCTAAAGGGGACCTACCAGCGTTTCCTGAAGGATGCGGTCGCCAACATTAAGGCGGCCGTAACTGAGATGAGGGGTCGCTCCATGAGCGACGAAATGGCGCGACTGGAAGCTCAAAACGCGCGGCTCCAGGAGCAAGTGGCGAACATGCGCCGCGAGCTTGAAGAGCTGCGCCGGCGACCGCCCGTGCCCACCGGAAATGACATGCGTGAGCTGTTGGCCGAGGTCTCTCGCTCTAATATAGAGACCTTGGGCAACATGCTCAACGCCAGGCTGGCCGGATTAGAGGACCGTCTCTTGCCGGAGCCTCGAAGACGGCCGCCACTGGCAGCGGACAGTGTCGGTGCCCCAACACCAGAGGCACCGAAGGGGAAGGCGCCGAAACCTAAAAAGGCATCGGCTCCCCCCACATATGCGGAAACGGCGGCACAAAGTGCGGCGGCCCCTAAAGAGGCACCGCCTGCACCGGCCCCGCCTAAGCCTAAGATGGCAAAGAAGAAGCGGCCAACAATGGCCGCAAGAGAAGCGGCGCAAGGGGGGGATAACAGCAACCCCTCCCCCGCCGAGGCCCCGTGGACCACCGTAGGTCCACGCAAGGCCAAACAGAAGAAAGGGGCGGCTACACCAGCCAAAGCCGCCCCAAAGAAGAAAAAGAATAAGGCGAAGCTTCGTCCCCCCGCAACCGCCGCGGTCACCCTCACTCTGGGGGCGAGCGCTGTGGAAAGAGGGGTGACATACGCCAAGGTGTTGGCCGAGGCCAGAGCGGCGATCGACCTGGGGGAACTTGGCATCCCCAGGCTCGGTTTCCGCCTGGCCGAGACGGGAGCGCGCGTCCTCACCATTGCTGGTGAGGGTGCGCAAGAAAAGGCGGACGCCTTCGCCGTTAGGCTGAGGTCCGTACTGCCACCGGAAGATGTCAAAGTCGCCCGCCCGGTTTTGTGCGCGGAGATCCGCGTCAGCGGGATGGACGACTCAATAGCGGCCGCCGACGTCATCCAGGCGGTCGCGAAGGAGGGAGGGTGCTCGGCCGACGACATTCGGTCGGGCCAATTGACGGTAGGGCCCACGCGGGGACGCATCATTGTGGATGCGTGTCCCGGTCGCGGCCGCCAAGAAGCTCACAAGCTCAGGGCGGCTGCGGGTTGGCTGGGTGTCGGCGAGAGTGGCGCTGCTGGCCGCGAGGCCTAAGCGCTGCTTCCGCTGCCAGGACACGGCCACGTGGCGGCGAAGTGCCAGTGCCCGGTAGACCGCAGCCGAGCTGTTTCCGCTGCGGGAAACCGGGTCACAAGGCAGCCGAGTGCAAGGAAGCGCCCAACTGCTTCTTGTGCGAGGCTGCCGGCAGGCCGGAGAAGGCGCATGTGTTGGGAGGAAGCGGCTGCGTAGCGAAGCCGCCTCCCGGCGCGAAGAGAAAAGCGCCAACAAAGAAGGCCGGCACAAAAAGCCCAAGGCCAACGGCGCAAGGGCGGTTCCGCCCGCCCCCGCCATGGAGTTGGACGCCTAGGCCCGTGGGCGGTGATCGGGGGATCACCGCTCACATTATGGGCCCCGAGAAGGAAAGCTCCCCAATGCCCGGGGAGCTCTCGGAGAGGCAAGCGGCGGCATAACACCAGGCCGCCGCATTAGAAGGGAGCCGGATGCGGCACGCGCTGGGGGGTCGTGGAAGAATGCTGGCCGGTCTCGAGGACCGGCTCCTTCCGGAGCCCCGTAGGAGACCTCCGCTGGCGGCGGATAGTGCCACTGTGGGCACCCCGCCGGCGGCGGAAAAGACGAAGGCACCGAAGCCTAAAAAGGCGACGGCGACCACTTATGCAGAAGTGGCGGCGCAAAATGCAGCGGCACCGCCAGCACCAGCCCCGCCAAAGCCTAACAAAAAGGCTAAGGTGAAGAAAAAGCGACCATCAATGGCCGCAAGAGAAGCGGCGCAAGGGGGGGAGAACAGTAACCCTCCCTCGCCGAGGCCCCGTGGACCACCGTCGGTCCACGCAAGGCCGGAAAGAAGAAAGGGGCGGCTAAAACACCCAAGGCCGCCCCGAAGAAGAAAAAGAAGGCAAGACTTCGCCCCCCTACAACAGCGGCAATCACCCTCACTCTCGAGGCGGGTGCTGCGGAGAAGGGGGCGACCTACGAGAAGATCCTGCGCGAGGCCAGGTCGAAGATCGATCTAGGGGAGCTAAACATCCCCAGACTCGGCTTCCGCCTGGCGCAGACGGGTGCGCGCGTCCTGTCGGTTGAGGGAGAGGGGGCTGACGCAAAGGCGGACGCTTTGGCCACGAGGCTGCGAGCGACCCTTAGCCCCGACATCGTGAAGATCGCCCGCCCGGTGAAATGTGCGGAAATGCGCGTCACCGGGCTGGATGACGCGACGACGGCCGCCGATGTCATCGAGGCGGCCGCTAAAGAAGGAGATTGCCCGGCCACCAATATCCGGTCGGGCAGAATTGTCGTGGGCCCAAGAGGTGCAAGAAGCCTCTGGCTCAGTGTGCCGATGTCAGCCGCCAAGAAGCTAACCAGCTCTGGGCGGCTGCAGATAGGCTGGGTCGTTGCAGGGGTGACACTGCTGGCTGCGAGGCCCAAGCGGTGTTACCGCTGTCTCGACACCGGCCACCTGGCGGTGCAGTGCAAGTCCTCGGTGGACCTCAGTCGGAATTGTTTCCGCTGCGGGAAGCCGGGGCAACAGGGCACCACAGTGCGAGGCTGCTCCGAATTGCCCGGCCTGCGAGGCCCGTGGGCAAGCCCGCGGGAGCACGTGCTGGGGAGCAGCGGCTGTATTACAGCACCCAAGCCGCCCCCCGGCACGAATAGGAAGAGGAAGGCTTCCAAGGCCCGGCTTAAAAAGCCCAAGGCCGGCGCAAGGGCGGTTCCACCCGCCCCCGCCACCATGGAAGTGGAGGCCTAGACCCGTGGGCGGTGATCGGGGGATCGCCGCTCACACTATGGGTCCCGAGCGCAAAGCTCCCCTATGCCCGGGGAGCTCTCGGTGAAGGCAGGCGGCGGCATTCTATCTAGCCGCCGAAACAGAGGAGGGCCGGTCGCGGCACGCGCTGCGGGGTCGTGGAGCTATGCTTAGCGATTCCCACGACCTCGCATTGGCGCAGAAGAAGGGCATCGGGGGGTTTTAGTCGGTAAACCCCGGTGCACTCCATCTCGCACCGGGGGAGTCCGACATACCCCTGCTGCCTTCCCCCGGGGGCAGCGGGGGATTCGTAACGAATTTCCCCCCGCAAAAAAAAAAAAAAAAAAAAAAAAAAAAAAAAAAAAAAAAAAAAAAAGGTTAGGTTAGGTTCCCCCCGGGGGCTCTGCCAGTTCGTCCTCGTTCGTGGCCCTGGGCAACGCTTGGGTGCGCCACCTCGTCTTTTGCGGGGTGAGGTACTCACGCGGCTGAAGGCTGGCGCTATCTTTTCTTCTCTATCTTTCACCACCTATTTTGTTTAACTTTCTTGCTTTTGCATTAGTTTTATTTTGGTTTTTCTATCTTTCACCACCTTTTCTTTCATCTCGTTACTATCTTTCCTTTTGTTTTAACTCTTCTGATGGGGGAGCTCACCCCCGAAAAAAGAGACCGCGACCCGGGGTGTCGGTGTTTTAAGGATGGAAGGTCGCATTAGTAAAAATAATCTCCGGGTGGGTCCCAGCGATGGGGAATCCCACACCCCGCTTCGGCGGGGGTCAGGTCCATGTATACGGAGGGACCAACTACTGCGAGGGTTGTTGAGGAGGGAGGTCATAGTGTTGACGCAGAAGGAGACGGCGCGATGGCGCAACCAGGTCCGAAGCTGGCGCACCTTACCGTGCCGGCGGCGGAATTATTGACTGACGAAGACATTGACTTCAGTCAGCCGCAGCCCAACGGGGTTGAGCGGCTACTGAAGTTAATGCAGAAAAAGAAGAAGCGGGGCGACCAAGACTTACCGCGCGTGCTTCTCACGCGCGACGTGATCTTGCCGCCGCCCAAATTACCTGACAGAGACAGCGAGGACTATCTCTCGGACTC